>JALLOT010000872.1:3045-17254 GCA_036939595.1 Thalassiosira livingstoniorum
ACAGCAACGAGCGAAGCTCACTCCTTTCCTTCTGTTTTTTTTTTCGTGCAAAATCTCGAAACTCGCAAGCAACTCGCGGTGGAGATGGATGATCCACGAAAATTGCCATAGACAAAGAGATCCAAAATCATTAGGTCAACATCGCAGAAGCGGGAAGTGTTTCCAATTTCCAAAATGCTCTCGGTTCAGGGAGACCCCAAAGAACAGGATAATAATCTGCCTGTAGAAAAAGCCGACATTGTCCCTTCTTCTGGAGACGGAATCATCGTCAACGAGGATGGAGGCGGGCATAAGGACGAGGGCGGCGGCAAAGACGGGGCGGATACTACTTCTGCTGACAAGTTATCCAGCATCTCCAAAGAAGATGCAGCTGTAGATGCCCCTGATGGAAACGACGTCACCATCAAAGAGGAAGGGGGTGGTGATAAGGACGAGGGCGATGGCAAGGATGTGGCTGGTGCATCCACTGGCAAGTTATCAAACGCCTCCAAAGAAGTGGCCTTGAATGATAACCGGAACCCTGCAGTAGACAAAGGCCCCGAAGCCGAAGCAGACGTCACTCCAAGCAATGTTATCCATGATTCTGCCCCGATACCAGGGACTGAGGGCATGTTGAGAAGAATTAAAAAATTAAAGAGGGCTGTTGTCAAAGCATCAAAAATTGAAGTACAAGCGGACAGGGATGCTGCTTTGCTAATAGCCCTACGAAACTGCCGCGACGAAGTCAATGCTGCAGAGGTTAAGAATGATGAAGTCTCGAATCGAATCAACGAAGCCAAGCGAGTTTATCAATTGACGGCACAATTGTTAGGTGGCTATGTTCCACTCGAAGTTCGAATGAAAAAATGTGCGAAACGCGAAGTGGCAGTCATGGCGTCTTCTAACGTACTCTCATCGGATGTAAATGAGAGTTCAATGGGAAAAGAAGCCGAAAGTGAACTGAAGAGAAATGAAGTTCAAGTTGAAATCCCAACAAATCCGATTGTACTCCCAGGTTTTTACACATCTGGAGGAGATATGAACGAAGACCTTGTCGCCAGTCATAGAGATGTTTTCTACCAACGTCTCGTCGGGGTTCCTTTTTCAGAGGTCGAGAACGTTACACCACCAATTAGCAACGCCAACCTCAAAAGCAAAGCACAGCTTGCTGAGTGGATTTATATTGCTCGGCATTGGAACACAGGCGCTGATGGGATGGATGCTGGTACTTTTAGAGCGAAAAACAAGACTTGGTACTCAAGGATGAAACCTGTCACGGAAAATCTTGGGCGTAGGACTGGCATTCACCTTCGTTCACTTGGCCCTGAGCACGGTAAAGACGAGGGGATGACTGTTCTTTGCCGATACAACAAGGATGGAACAAAAAGTATTGTTTATCTTGATATTGGTAGACTTTATGATGCAATTTTTGAAATCCACGTTTTGGAACTAGGCCACCGAGGCCGTGATTCTGTAAAGAACCGAGCTGATGAACGGTATGCAAATGTCCCTGATGGAAAAATTAGAATATTTCTTGAAACATGTCCGATTTGTCTTTCTCGTCGTGGGAGAACATCATTTTGATCTTCAGCTTCACGATATAAATTATCGAGAGCGGTTAGTCTTCATTTGGCGCTGTTTTGCAGAATTGAATTCTGACCTGGGATATTTCCAAGTATTGTTGATCATTTCACAGGAGATCTTGATTTGGGCTTTGCACGGTAATATGGTATTCATTAATGCCGTAAGTAGTACTGTAGGGCACTTATTACTCTCGTTTCTAAAGTTGTTCAGCATTTTGCAGGATATTTGCAGATGCAGCCTCAAATATTATATTTGTTTGTTTTTGTGTGTCAGATAGTGCTTTCTCAACACAGTTACTTTTAGATCAAAACAGGATGTAATACTTATGATAATATTATCCTCGTTTGAGCTTGAGTGTCGCTTTGTGTGTGCTGCTACGCAAGTATGGCAGTTTATCTTGTGAACCACTTGATGCAATACAAAATTAGTTCTGTTTTGCCATCATGATAACACCCTTCCCTGCTACTGCTGAACTAGCTGAAATACTGCTGGTGTTAACTACTGCAAGAGACGATGGTACTACTTTGTCAGACATTTTGACCAGCATACACAAAGGCAAAGAACTACAATGAGTCCAGAAAAAATTGGAACAAGTCATACGGTGACAGATTCCATTAAATGAAATCTGCTTGCACTTTGAGCTGCAAATCTACATAGTGGAATCTAAGAGACATTGAGAAATGAAATTGAATGGGCAACTCAGTACAGAAGAAATAACAAAATATTTCGGAGCAACAAATGTTCTTGCATGTTCCACAAGTTTCACTGCAAATGATTGGATCCAAATGTAGAACTCTTGATGCAATCATTGCAAAAAAGTAAGAAATCTAAAAAATCTGAGAGTTATAATACCCCAAAAGGTGAACATAAGGAATCTGGCTGTGATTCAGATGTGGAAGACTGTCCCAGTAATACCTGAACTGGTTCCACCTCAAAGATTTGCCAAATATTTTTTATGGATGTCAATACACCAGGCTTGAGTCATAGAAAATCTACAATCAGTCAATCCAGCGTGTTTAGAGTTGGATCTAGGACTAGTAGATCAAGCCGAGTTTGTAAGAATAACTCATTGAATGATGGCTGACTGTTAAAAAGAAGAAGCCAACAAGATTCAATCTTTTTAGCCTCAATTCCAAACTGTGAAACCTTTTGAGATTGAAAGATATGGAAGCTGGGTGATTTAAATTAACCAGGTAGGATTTTACTTAAGTTATAATATTTCCAAATTGGTGATGAAGTGTAATTTTGACATCCCCAAGATGACCAGGGTATATATGAAATTGTAAGGGTCTTGGCTACAAGTTACAAATATATATGGATGAGACTTTTGATTCTGAGGAAAGTCATCACTCCAATTTTGGTCCCTGCTAAGCAACTGTTGTGAGTAGCAAATAAAGTCCTAAATTATACAAGTCATGAAGCTATTTTAATTCTTGTGGTTGACAAATTCATTCTTGAAAATCTTTTCACTTTTATTTCCAACACTAAACCGATTCTTTGAAGACATACTTAGTATCTGATTGGCTAGAGAGTTGTCATGGATTGAATCTGTCTCATTAGATGACCACATGTATGAGCAATCCAAGAGAAAATCACAAGGTATAAATGAGCATGTGGGGAGGGACCCATAGAATATAGCAACTGAAAAGCCATAATCAGATAACACCAACACCAAGAGATAAGGAAGTGATTCAAGTTAATTTGTACCAGGAATTGGTGAAAGTGAAAAAATATGTATTTCTTCTGGGGAAATTGCTCATTTTAAACCCACACAAAAATGTATTGGAGATTCCAGAAAAAAACACAGCTCATAAAATGTTAAAACTAGTTCTACTGCACATTTGGACTTGGGGAGCTCATATCAAATGCACAGTATGGTGAATAGACATTTAACCTATTCCAAGCAGTAGATATTACTAATCTCTATCACTATTGCATGCAAAAGGCTTCATGGTAATTAACATGGTTCCAGTTTTATGATCTCCCCCAGCTAAGAAATCAGTCACTGTAAAACATTTTTGCAACAATTGAATTAAAATGTAATTGAGACCACATTATCATTATTGAAAACTTCAGTGATCAATTATTACTATTTGAAATTCATTTAATATCAATCTTCAAAAGAAATTATATCATTTAATATGACATTTGGATTTTAGCTGTTTTGAAGCCTTTTTTACCAGCACACTCGACCATGCACATCTAAACAAGAAAAATTTTAACATTGTCATCACCAAAATCACCCCTCTATTTTTTGATTTACCATCATTATGTAATTCGAATACCATTGATAAGGTTTGAGATGTTTTATATCCATCATTGTTGTTTTTCTGGAGGCCAGAATAACTCTGTCACATGAATATAGAATTGGCAATATCACTATCATTGTGGGGTCCCTCCCTCTTGCATTCACATAATGGAGTTATTTTACTGATCCAAAATCCACTTAGTAGAGGGCAAAGATGTTATTCAATGGATACAATGATTGTAATGTTTTTGGCTTGTGTTGCTAGAATTACCTTTGTTAGAAAACAATGGTCTTAGCTGACTGAAACTCTACTGTTAGCAAAGATGGCAATGAACAAAAGGAAATTAAAAATCAAAGTTTCCTCAGACACAGTTAAAAAAATAGGTCTATTTTAATTCCATTGAGTTCTACTTCATTTGAGTAATTGAAATTTAGTATTTTTCATCAAGCAACAAGTGCAAATACTCTATACCCATTTACTATGTAAGAGCAATATTATTACTAAAATTTATTGTGAATTTCTGATTTTATGCCAGAGATCTTTTGTAGAAATATTTAAACTTTAATTACAGCTTTGACAAAATTTGGTTTGAAATTTTCTAAAAATAAACAAAATGTAAAGATCACTTCTCAGCCAATATTATTGGTTGTTTGATCTCTTCTTGAATATAAGACCTTCTTACATCATCTTCAAATATGCAGACTCATATTTGTATTTGAATTGTGTAAGATTGATATTAGAGGTGATTGTACACTGAATTTAATGGTACAGTACACATATTTTGAAGATGCTTTCAGTACTTCATGAAGTCATTTGAATTTTGCAAGTCCTGGAAAACAAAGGTTAGTGTAAAAATCTTTTTTACAAGTGAATATAATTTCTCTGCACCTTGATTTAAGTGAATGTGTGCACATCCAAAAAATAATGCAATAAAACACATAGACAATGACAAGAGAACAACAATTTATGTAAACTGGTTTCTGGCTTGAGGTACTCAAACAAGTACATGCTTGGCAAAGTACATACTCAAACGAGTACATAGTCAAAATTCTATTATCCCAACTCAAATCAGCCACATGATGAAAAGACCATCAAACCCAACCCATTAGCTCATGGTCTATCCAATTTGCAAGCTTGATAAGCAAAAATTGGTGGAGATTTTGCAAAATACGGCCACAAAATGGCTTCGTCATAAAAAATTGCAATCTGCTGTGGTACACAGTGAGTTTTGCCACCTTCTGTTTTTTTTTGTCCAGCATTCAGGTATAGTCCTTCCCAACCAGTTGATAACAAAGGTCATTGGTTGGAAAGGTGTTCTGTCAATTGCCCAGGTTGCAACTGGCATTCCAAGCTTAACACCTGCCATTCTTTGTATGTCATGGGGTAGATATGTTCCCCAAAACCTACCTAAACATAATATGGTACCTACAATACCAGAAGCCAAAAAAGTACCAATAATGGTGCCTCCTGCCAATATGTGTGTTTTGTTTGAGCAAAACCATAAGTTAGTATAATTCACTCAACTGGACATGATAAATTAATATTGTAAATTGCAGTTATTTTCTGTTAGTTAAATGTTGCTTTAAACCAACCTAAATGACATAGTAACAATGTGATGTTCCTGCTGCATTCAACTTTATCATATCATTGGCATCTTGCAATGGCAATGGTACAGGTTGTGTTTGTTGTATTGACATTTTCCATTGTAACAAAAACTAACCTACAAAGTAAATTTATATGCAATCAGCAGTGATAGGGTGCAAGGCCTGGGCCTTGGATCCCCTTGTTGCCACTTTGATGACAAGCAATTGTTTTAATTTTAAATGCCTTTGCTGGTAGATGCCAGTGGCAGTAGTCTGCACCACCATTTTTATGGTGTTGATGAATCAGCATTGCAAATGACAGCAGCACATGAAGACACTGTCAGAATGGATTGATTTCATGGCCCAAGAATTATTGGGCCATGAACTCAGATGCAACAAATGACATTCACAAATGACCATTAATGTTGTTACCATTGCATTAAAAAGTGAGTGTTGTGTCACAATACAATGAAATGATAGGTAAATGTGTGAAATTTTTCAATTTTTATTCTAAAACTGTAAATTTTGTTTCTCAAAAAAATTAGAAAGCTTTGAAAACTTCTTTCTAGCATCTATATATTACCAATGCTCCAGGTAAGTGAAATCATGGTGAAAACAAAGAGTGACAAACAGCTTCATGCAACTCAAAGTAAGCATCCTTAAGTGGGTCAGTAAACCACAATCACAATGGTGATGAGTTAGTATGCAGTGGTTAAGGGTGCAATGCCCATATTCAACCTTCATCAATGGCATTGACACACAATAGCTGTCACTAGTTTTTGCTATTTTGCATATTACTAGTTAATTTCATGTATTCATATGAGTACCTAGACAAATAAAACATATGGGGTCTACACAAACCATGTACCTGTAGAATGCATGACTAGGTACTCATATCAGTACCAAGTCAAAAAAATTGTTTTGAACATTTCATTTTTTTAGCAACATTCAATATTGGGTGTTGATGAGTCAAAAATTGTCCAAAAATAAAAATTATAGTTCTATATTAATATTTAGACACCAATAAGAAAACATAGTTACTTATTTTGTTAATAACTTTGTCAAAACAGTCTCAAAACAAATGTACTATAAGATGCAATTTTTGATACTCATATGAGTACCTAGTCTCAGGCCAGCCAGAAAAATATTCAAGTAAACAAACTAACCATAATAATAAAGGTGGTCATAAGAGAAGTTCATTCTTTAAAATAAGGTCAAATCACTTCTTGTAAACAGTAAAAAACAAAATAATGTACATGTACAGGAGTAGATTGACTGCAGTTGATTTCCTTTTAGAATTGATTCATCTTTCACAAAATTCACAAGTAAAATTTTGCATTAACTATTTTTTACATATTTTAATAATAATAGTTTTTATATCAATCAGCTAAATTGGCTTTCATTAGTTTGATATTTGATGGGTTGGTCAGAACAAATAACATGCCGTCATTAAGAGCAGATCAGTATTTGATCCATCAGGACCAAGTATCATCTCTAAAATGCCAATATCTTTCAAATAATGAACATACTGTGTACACAACATCTTGCAATTATCTCTTATTTTCAATTTTGAAGAACTAAAAAATGAAGTAGAGATAATATCAATTTAATTTGGATAGCTTGGGCTTTGTAACCTATTCACCATGATTTTTCTGTTTATTTATCATATGCTTACTCAGGTACCTCCTTGGTTCAAAGTGATTGGTATTGGTAGAAGGCATGAAAATCTTGTTTGTGCTCATTTTAATTGCAAAAAGCACTACATTTCAAATCTTACAGAGAATTTTTATCTCAACTGAGAAACATTGGGAGAGGTTGGATTTGAAATCAAATAGAAAAAATGATTTTTCTCCAATAGAAGCTGACTGGAAGTATTTATCAAACACATATTATTCCCAATACAACACAGAACAATAAAACTTACATTATATAATACCTATTTTCTACTTGTTCCAAACCACATAATGATTTTTATTTAATTGAAAGAGCATGTATGTATTACTTGACCCCTGGTGAAGTCATTGGTTAGCCATTTACAAGATATCAGATCCCTGGGCCTTTGCTAAGACTGTACCTAGCTAGGTACCTGCTTGTTTGCAACTTGATTGCTGGATGAGGAACATACTTTTACCTACTTTTCAACATACATACATACAACACACGTGCAACAGAACCAGTCAGACTGGTACTCGACAATTCCCACTCACTTTTTCAATGAATATTAAGTACATGGAGATATTGTATAATTGATAGGACAAAATTAGGTCATTAAAAAATATCAATAAAAATATTCAAATTTTTGATTCAGCTGCAGCAGTAATTTGCTTGAAATTCTTTAAAAGAAAAATGACACAGTGCCAAAATTATGCATGAGGAAAAAACAACACAATAACAAGCAAAAACTGGTAAGATGGGTCTAAAACAAAAATAACAAAGGTGAATAGAAAAAAAGTATCAAGTTCAAAATTAAAACCAAGATATAAGTACTGCTTGAATCAAAAGAAAAGAAGACATGAAAAAGATCATTTTTGATTGTTTGTAAATAATATGCAACATAGAATTTACATATTTTTTGCTTCATATTTTGTGAAAGGGGAAACTTAGAGCTTAGCATCAATATTGTGTTTACTGACTTTTTTCATTTAGATTAAAGAATTTTTTTGAAATTTACCATTGTTCATGTGAATTGATTGCTCATGGGAAAATTTTTTTCATCTTTGGACAGTTTTTGATTTGTTGCCTTTATGCCTTAATGTGACTAAAGTAATTTGGTTTTGTATGGTCAATGTTTAAAACTAAAAAGAGTTGTGTGTCTTTTGATAATTTCAGAATTGATATTATACTCAACAAAGCAATGAATTGGTAATAAACATTCTTTACCCTTGTTTAGTAGAAGTAATATTTGATACAAGAAATAGAAAACATGGCTCAATAAAATATATTTTAATATTAATCAATCTTTTGCAACATGAAAACATAATATACTGATGCATATCTATGAGGGTTTTGCAGTTCTCCTAAAACTGTACTTTAACAAGAATAATTCATTTTCAAACTAGGAAAAAATTTTGAAGTTGAATATAGCTAAGTGTTCCAGATCATTGTATTTGACCTTATTGAAAAAAGAATTATACAATAATGGATGTAATGGTGTTGTGAGCTGATGGTGTTCTTGTAAATGTTATGGACACTGAACCCCAATTCTTTCCCTTTGATTTATGTTGAACAGTGTCCATCCTTGAGTCTTGAATCATCAGAAATAGTTTACTGAATGACACATGTAGTGTTGATGAGGCTCATCATTATTTGTATGTTTTGATGTGGGATGCAAGTGAAATAATAGTTGCATGTCATACAAGTGGGTTGCTGATAATGAGGCAACTGTGTACTACTTTGTATCACTTCTGCTTTGAAGAAGAGTTTTTGAGACAACAAATTTCAGGGTTTTTACTTCAAAATTGGAACAGAGAAATTCCTAATAAACAATAATTGATATTCCACAGAGCTACCATTAATCCCAGAATGTGATTTTTTAATTACAATAGTATATTTTGAACTGTGATGAAAAAAGCTAAAAAACTGCTCAAAACAAAAAACTCAGAATTTTGTCATAGTTGACACAAAAGTAAAAAAATAGACCTGGCCCTTGTTCCATGTGTTGTGAAAGGCAAGCATTGTATCTGTTATGAACATCAGTTACCTGTAGATATAATAGATTTTTCATAATTTGAAAGAAGTGGGCAGTGCTTAGTGCAAAGATTAGAGAATATGGTACAAAAGGTCCTTTAAATAACTGCATGAAACTCATATTTTATATCATTTAGGATTTAAAATGATTGGTTGGATTCAATGGTCATACATTATGAGAATTTGATCATTGTTGAGCAATTAAAAAAGGCTCTAAACATTTGATTGATAAAAATAGACAAAAGCTAGCAAAGCAAGTTATTACTTGGAAAGGGTAATTGTTTAGAGACAATGTATACTTGTTATATTTCAGCACCAACTCTACAAGAATATTATTATTGCAATCATATTGTGAAATATCTATAATTTATAAAATAAAAAATATTAATTTCAATTTTCAAGAAAAATATTCCTGTATATCTGGGGATTGTTACTTTTGAAGAGTACTGGATAATTATCTGAACATTTTGAATTCAGTCATAATATAATAAAAATTTAACTTGACAAGTTACATTTTCATTATTACCCCCCAAACATGCATATAACTAATAATACTTTTCCCAAACTATGGATGAAGACATGCAGAAAGAATTTTGTTGGTAAAAGTGGGATGTTAAATTTAAACCAAAGAATGATAGTAGTACTCTTTAAGTACTACAAAAACATTTGATTGTCTCATTCTTCCTAGCTTTGTGTATTTTGTTATTTAAATTTCCTGGGAATCCACATAAAAGTAGAATTTCAATTAATTAAAGGTTCATCATTGACAATGATGACAATGAAACTTTTGTTTTGTTTACATGGACATGTATTTGAAACTACTAGGGAAGCACATTAAAGTAATCTTTCACTCAAAGAAGTGGTGAAAATCTGATGATACTTAACTCCATGTTAAGACTGATTGAAGCCCAAGCATACCATGAGCTATTCAGTTAAGAACAATAAAGTAATACAAATGATCAAAAGTTAATTATAGAGAAAAATTTGTTTGGTATTTAGTTCTTATTGAAATTCATATTAACATGTTGAGGAATGTTTTGTGTTGACTTTGTTGTTTTATTGATTAATTCTACCAATAGTATTTATGCTAAAGTGAAAGTTTGCATTTGCAATATTTTTGATTGTTTTATTACTGATGTTCATTGGCATCTTACCTCTTGAAGCAGAGACATCATGTTCACCTTCACATTCATTCAAATTCAAACATAAATTCCATTTTTTCTTATCAGGTATTGTTCTGAAAAATATTTTACCATTATCCTTGATACTCAATTGAAAATTTCAAATATTTTATTGAATCTAAATATTCAGCTCTTTTTTGTACTGAACTTTATCAAAGAATTTTAGGGTTTACATTGCTTTTCAGCTGTATTATCTAATTTCTTGGATTTTTGCTACAACAGCTCCTTCAACATAAACTGCTGTTTGTGACACATGAGTGGTCAATATGGACAAGTTCAAAATAACAACCATGGACATATCACTGAAAACAAGTTCAAGCCTCTAGAAGAAATGAAAACTGTAACCATATTTTTCCATGTATAGAAAACACTTCTTTTCTAAGTTTTATTCTGATCAATCAAAAAGCACTACTAAACAACAAAGTGCAATTATTTGGGAGTTAAAAACTAGATGATAGACTAGCTCTAATGATACTGCTATGTTTATCACAGGATTGCTGTTGTGAATACAAGGAGTGAGATCTTTTAAATATGTTGATGTTTGGTTTTCATTGTGGCTCATCTTATACATAGTGAGATGTACTATTGGTGGTGAAATATTATTTCTGATGTCAATGTACCTTCCTACGTTTTAGTACAATGAATTTGGCTTAAAAATAAATCTACTAGGTTGTGCAGCTTGTACTTTAAGGAAGTGATTGAATCATTGCGTTCATTATCTATGGGTCTCATCTAGTGAATTCAAAAATTATTGGAACAATTGGCTAAGTACTTGCTTCACAATATGCTCCTTCACAAAGAACCTATCATTTTGTTTCATTTTCAACTTTTTGATTGAAAGATGATACAATACTAGGTGGACAAGAGGATAGATTCTGGGAGTGGCATTGCACAAAAAAGCTCCTTGGAAAGATGTTCCAAAGCACTTTTTGCTTGATAAATGCACAAGATTTGAAAACAAATGGAAATACCAGACACAAAATTTGGAGTGTCAATTTCCAAAATTAAGGCAAATATCTTGAATTCAAAATGCAAAAAGGATCTTAGGGAAAACAATGTTAGGAACTTCTTTTCCTCTCGTAATCTAACAAAAAACTTTAGTTTCCATCCCAATCTCTATTCCCCTGAGAGGGAGAAAGAAAATATGTCAAACTTCAAATTGGCATTACTTAGTCATTATTTTGTCATTTGATGCTTAATTTGCCTAGTAATGATAATATTTTATGTTGTTACTATTATGATGTCTAGTAGTACTTACAATCTACAATACTACTACAATACTTTGAAATGCCCACTTGCTTTTGACGCTAAGAAAGTAGGAGTATTGTACAATACCTACTCTTGCATTATTTTGTTGCGTTTTTTGTCTCTCAATAACGAATGAAGGAAGTATCAGATGATCACATAACGGAACACAAGATCTCTTTTGTCGGAATTTTAAAAATAATGACGAGAAGGCAAATGTGTGCATGCATATTCGGTCACTACTGTAGGTAGGTACTTGGCTTGGTAAAATATTACCATACTTGTACGTACAATACTCCTAGAACTAACAAGATAGAGTAGGGAGTAATTGTAGAGTAAGAAGTAATTAGGGATTCCTACATACCAGCATTGATGGCTGATGAGACAGATAAACTTGTGCACACAAAATCATTACTTTAACGGATTTATTAAAGTATTGATCGGGAAGGGAGAAATACAAGACTAGCTGAGATCCTGTTTGAAACTTTCTTGGGACATTGTAAATAATCAGTTTCATTATAAAAGGTAAACGGTTTATGTAATATTATCAAAATGACCCTTTACCTTTAATAATGAAAGTTTCTTCGATACCTGATCCCATTTTTATCCGTTTTTTGTTTTTCAATTTTTCCCACCAAAGAAACACATAAATACACGCAGAACCAGAGCACAAAGTAATATTACCACCAACTGTATTCTTGAATTGCTATGACATTAAACAAAATTGTAGATATTTCAATTCTGTTTTTTACCAATAGACAGTTGAGTAAACTTGTGGCTGGAACAATTTTCGAAAGGAAATGATATATTAACTGAG
This sequence comes from Thalassiosira livingstoniorum, assembly GCA_036939595.1. NCBI lineage: Eukaryota > Bacillariophyta > Thalassiosirophyceae > Thalassiosirales > Thalassiosiraceae > Thalassiosira > Thalassiosira livingstoniorum. The sequence continues at coordinate 15,371 of JALLOT010000872.1, forward strand.
ACAATTACATTGTGGTAAAAACATCACCTCAAAATAAAAAAAACATTTTCTGACATTTTTAATAAAAAGTACTTTTTTGAAAAGTATGCAACTCTGATTTGATCCTTGATATTACCTACAAAATCAAAAAAATATTTTTCAGGATCTAGAATATTTCAATACTCCCACTGTAGGCACCATATTTATTTACAATAAGTATACGTATATGTACCTTCCCCAGTGGTCAAAGTACTTCCTCTGACTGCAGCCTGGCTGGAGCTAATTTACCTAGTACTTTTTTGCTAGATAAAAATATTTCAGTTAGATAGGGTTAAGTCTTGTAGGTTCTATGGCATAAACATTCCAGCTTCAATTTTCAAATAATTCTTGTCTTCATTTTCATTTGCAAACAAATCAACACATGCACTGATCACTGCTCAACTTGCCAATGGCCAACAACAGGAATCAACCAACAAGCGTGGGCATCAAATAAGATGGAATGACATGCAACCAGTCTCTTCTCTCTTGTAATATTTTTATCAAGGGAGAGTTGATACACCACCACTTTGATGATATCACCAGATGAGAAGTTGCCTTGCATTCAAAGGTTGGGCATGATGGCTTGGAAGGAGCAGCTACCAAGAAGAGGAAGGGTCATTGTGACCACTGCCATATCCCTGATGAGGCGCATGGCTTGATGCATGAGGTGCATGGGGTGGGTGAGATGAGTGGCCTAGAGGATGCAGGGCACTTAAAGTGTTGGAAACATTGAAAGGAGGTCCATGGTTGCAACCTGGTGAGACAGAGTGCAAGCCGTGCAAGTTGTGCAAGTTGTGCATATTGTGCCAATTGTTTGGAGAATGTCACCGGTGTGATGGGAGATGTTGGTGTGATTGGTGCGGTGGATGCAAGCTGTTAGGTTGGTGGGGAGGGGGTCTGCATCAATGTCTATGAGGATATAGAGATGGATTTGAGTGGTTTGTATGGCTTAAATGATGAGACAGGGGAGGTGATGTTTGGAATGGTTGGGATGGGTGTGCAGACTGGGATGATCAGGGTGGTTAGAGTATTAACCATGGCCAGGATGAATTGAATGAGACGGATGGGCTGAAATGGCCAGGTTGAGACAGATGAGACGGTATGAATTGAGTCAAATGCATAGAATGAGGAGAAGGGACATTGTGAACATTGTGCAGGGAATGACTTGATGGAGGCCCACTGTGTCCTTGGTGTCTGGTTACCAATGGAGGAGGGACCAATGATTGAAAGGAATGGGTGGAATGAGAGTGAACATTGTGAGTATTGCAAGAATGAATTGGCAACTACACCTGCATTAGTTAACAATTGTTATATATAATTAATAATGATGAAGCTGTAATATGATAATTTTAATCTATTAAAAATATCTACAAACAATTAATCAACAAATCTATTTCTGCTTTTTTGAATCTCATTGTCATGATGTTCTCTCATTTTGCTGTTGTCCTTTGCTGGCCATGGCATGAGAGATACAGGGAAGGTTTTGTCACCAATCAAATCTTCTACATACATCCATATGTTTTGCATATGTAGAAACATTTTAAAAAATCAAAAGCTAGCAGAAATGCTATGTAAATTAGCTCAAGTGGGAGGAAGTATTCTAGAATAAGAAATAAACTAAGCCAGTTTTGGGTTATACATAAAACTCAAAAATTAATGCCAATCCACAAAATTCCCTAAAAACTGCTCAAAACACACCACTTTTCTGCCATTTTTGTGGCATAAACAGTTCTAAACACACCACTTACTCACTTACTTACAAATTGGTATATTTGAAAATATTTTATGGGAGTATGCCACATGTAAGATGGATTTGCACAACATATTTTGAAAGATTGAAAAAAATATAGCAATTGTGGCATATTT
>JALLOT010000873.1:0-17264 GCA_036939595.1 Thalassiosira livingstoniorum
TTCTGCAGAAAAGTTTCTTGAATGCAAGAGAGTCTCTGTGAATGATATTCATGGAAAACTCGTGAATGGTTCTATGGATGTTTTTAGCTGCCAGCATCTCATCTTTCCACTCAATGAAAATAATTCACATTGGATATTCTTCAAAGTTAACCCAGCTACCCTTCATCAGGAACTCTACGACAGTTTACACCGTCCAGTCAATGATATAAGAAAGCACATTTCTGAATGCATTCACCGGTTTATGCTACAGGAACACGTCAGGAGGTACGGTGAACCACATGGAAGGTCACACAAAAAATGGAGCAATGAAATGTTAATTTCTGATCACTATATTCTGGGTAACGGTTCACAGGGCGGAACATTGGATTGTGCATTGCATACTTGTGTTGTTCCTGTTCTTCTTTCATGGAAGAAAAATATTGCAGTCTTTGGAAGTAATGAATCTGAAATTGTGTCCTCAGGAGTGGAGATGCGTCGTGGGATGGCATTATCTATTGTCAAAAAAAAATTTTATTTTGAAGTCTTTGATTCAAGCAAAGAATCCATTGAATTAGAATCATCTGACAATAATTCAGCCAATGAAGGAAATGAAAAATATGAGGACAAAGAAACAAATATCCCCTCTGACAGTGGTGATATTAATGAATCTGATTCCAAACAAACAGGTCAAAATGTATCAGAAAAATTGATGATGCTGAGAGACTCAATCAAAGGAAAACCAGCAGTCCAAAAGAGAAAGAAAAAAGAAAAGAAAAATCCATCAAAAGAAAAGTTTGTCCGTTCTCCGTATGATTTGAGGAAAAAAACAAAAATTGAGGTTGTGTTGAAAAAAAAGTAAATACTTAATTCTATGTTCAGATTGAAATCTTCATTATTGATTCTAAGTTCAATAGAAAAAAATTTCAACATCTTTGTTGCAAAAAAAGGGAAATCTGACACAAATTTCACTATAATGTAAAAAACTAATCTAAATTATTTTACGAAATTTGGAAATGAAGTTTGTGTAGAATTGTGTAGATTATGGTATCACATGAAAAAATATGTAAATCATGTAGAATTGTGTAGAACCTAGTACTAATGTACACGATTTTTGAAATGCGCACTATTATGTAGAAAACATACCAATTTATGTAGTGCGCATTTTTAGTGCGCATTTTTAGTGCGCATTTTACCACGGCCTGAACAATTCATTATGTTGAATTTGTTAGTGTCAAGTAGAAAAAACATATTTTTTCAAATAAGTTGAAATTCTTGGAAGTGCTTCATTGGTAAAACATTCATATGCAGGTTACAAAGACTTCAATCTGCATATCCAACATTTCATTAGAGCTAGACCAACATATCCCTGCTTCATTCAAAATTTGAATTCTATTTTAATGCTATTGGATAGCAATGTTGGTATAAGTGATGAGCAAATACCCAATAATTTTATCTCCTGTGGATCAATATGCAACAGGGAGGTTTAAATTTCAAGAGTGGAAATTTTACTCAGTAGTCTAGTTCATACACTAAAATTTCTTGGCCATGGATTTTGGAAAATCAAGAATTGTTACTGGAACAAAAAAATATATCAGTACTCCAATGAAACCACCTGTAGTTGTTTTCAAAAATTTTATCAAGATTGTGGTATATGTAAACTTGATAACTCCATCACCCAAAAACAAAGATCATCTTTGTCATCCTCTTCAATGGCTAATTTCTTTCCATCATGTTGCCATTACATTGCTTCAGCTGCTGACATTAATACCTGCCAAATTGTTCAAAATCTTATTTTTATTCCAGTTTTTGCACTCAATGCTTTGTGGGAAATAATGACTCATGGAGCCATAATGTTACTTGCAAGAGTTCAATCTCATGAGAACTTTTTAATTTACATTTCAAAATTTCAGAGCTAAGTACTCAATGATTAAAGTGTTTATTGAATGAAAAAATAATCAACTTTGACTTTGAAAGAGCAATTAATGACTGTAGGGGTGGATTTGATGGTGACATCTCTGGATTTTTGACAGGATGAAACAAAACAACACTGAAACTAAGTTGCATATTAAAAATAAAGGAAGACATCACCATTATTTGGTATAAAATTCAAAAATGTTTAAATAAGAAAAAAATATAAAGTAGCAAACCAGTTTGTTTAAAAACTCCTCATTGTTGATTGGATTGGTGAAATAATCATACTCAATTGACTAAAAGACTAGTCCTCAAAATTTTTCATTGTGAACAGTGAATACAATCTAAGATTTGGTTTTGAATTACTGAGAATCATTACAGAATTAATTTGAGTCAATAATTGTTGATGTTTTTTCTGCTAAATTCAATTGGTAGAAATGTCTGGTGTCTAATCTTGACTATTTTATGAACAAAACATAACATCATGTTACATAAAACATCATTTTTTTTAAATGAAGAATAGAAAAAACTGATATGGAACCAAATATTCAATTGTACTCCTACCCTGTATTTTTTGGTTGTTTGAAATTTTTATCTATGTTTCTTGATGGCTACCATTTCTGGTCCAACTTTATGACCTTTATTCTACAACAATCTTGACTTAAATAACATTTCCAGTGCAGAAAAAATAAATGAAAAATCTAAGTTTTGAAATCATGTATCTAAAATGAGCCAAGAAATTATTTCTAATAAAGCTGATTAAATAGTGGTTGATTCTATTCAGGTTTCTTGGATACAAATTCAAATGAAAAAATCCAACTACATCAGAAATGAATAAAAAATAGTTAAATTCTTTAGCAAGTTGCTCAGTAAAATTCAAAAATAGTAACTATTGCCCAAAGACAATCTAATTAGATTCTACTAAAACAATGTCTTTAAAATGTGTTTTTAAAAAAAGGCTACACTCTACATAAAGAAGATAATACATTTTTCAAAATTGCTGTTGTCACTTTTGCCTAAAAGTAGCTAAAAGGTTTTATTACAAAATAATAGCTAGCAATTTTTGAACAAAAGTTGCTCAGCAGTTCTTTTCAAAAATAAATATTTTCTATTTTTATTAGATTTATTTGCTCATTTCTAGGTCTTTCTTTCCCCTTCAATTTACCCACTCACTTTAACTTCTGTACAAGCTGAGGAGCACCAAAAATAACATTTTTTCAATTTTATTTGTGCCAAATAAGTTATGTATTTCACTGTATTTTTTAAACAGAAATATATTTTTGTATAGACCAGTAATTTCACTTCCAGTGCCCACTCTTCACTCATCATTGTTATTAGCAATCAATATCACATTTGCAGAACCAATAACCTTTATTCATTCATTGTCTTTTCTCATTGGTCTCAGCATCAATGTCATTCTCCATCATTGCAATTGTTGCTGTTCACTACAATCTTCTCACCCTCTTTACATTCAAAGAATGCCATTCACCATATTCACCTTTCACCTCCATTTTACCATTTTTCATTACAATTTTCCATGAACTTTTGCATTCATTGCCATTCATAACAATCTTTTAACTCAAGGACATTGAAGCAATCAAGACAGGTGATGCAGTTGACACAATCAACACCTTCATCCAAAATTTTGTTCAATGCCATTTGCAGTAATATTAAAAAAATTCACGTCATTGGCATCATGAAGCAAATAACACAGGTGATGCAAGAGACACAAGTGATGCAGTTGTTGCAGGTGACCCAATTGACACCCATTGACCCCATTGAAGCAAATTAATCAGTTGATAAAATCAACACTGTCCATTGAAGCAAAATATGCAGGTGACAAAGTTGGTGCAACCAATGCCATTCTTCAAAATATTGCATTCAATTCCTTTTTTCAGTTGATGAAATTCAATGAAATCTTTACATCTATGCCTTTCTTGTGGTTGATGCCTTAACAAAATCTTTGAATTCAATGTGTTTCTTGCTGTTGACACAGTTGCAGCTATTCAAATCAGTGATAATATCAAAGACATCAACATTCAGTCCCATCTTCACATTACTGTAGACCATTGCTTCTGATGCAGAAGCAGTCAATTGAAAATTACTCACTGATGTCTTTGGACAAAAATTGAATCCATTGATGCATTCAATAACATTCAACCCCATAATCAAATGGGGTTGGGTCAATTGAAGTAATTGATGATGAAGTGGTTGACTTAGCCCAACTCAATTTCTCCATTAATTTTTGTCATTGTTCCATTTATACATTTTCTCATACTAGACAGGCTGTGGATGCAACTGAGCTTACCCCAAAGGAAGATTTACCTAGATTTTTTTAAGATGACAGATGATAAGTGTAAAAAAGGGAAGTGTATTATTTTTATTTTTTTCAAAGAATTCAAGTAACCACAACATGACCTTGATGTAGCTGCTGATTTTTATTTTGATTTGTTTGAGTCAATATGCCTTTAAAACTTTTGTGATCTTTTTTAAATCAGAATAAACATCTTTCCTTTGAAAGTGATATTACTATTGAAAAGAAAAGGAGACATGATAATGAAAAGAAAGACAGCCCCAACACCCCTGTTTCTTATTATTTGTTTCATCATATCTACATTGGATGGAGAGGAAATTTTTTTATGTAATAATATATAATCATTAATTAAGTGTCTGAAATATCTCATCCACTTCTACTGATAAGAGATTGTACTCCAATATAGCAAACAGTTTTCCCCTCCATAGTCTGGTACTGATAATCGTAGACCAGCAATGCTATCACAACTTAATATTTTCCAATCCTCTTTCCCCTCCCCTAACAGGAAAGTGTTAACAAAGTCCTTGGAAAAAGATCAAGGGCAAATGAAGTCCCATGTGAATAGTTTGACATATATTTACTCAGATGAAACTCCCTCTGGGAGAGGGAAACCATACTTGAAGCTAACAAATCCCAGAATTTTGTATGGTGCAATTTTGTTTGCCCTTCATCAAAAAATTCTAAAATACAAAAGTCAAACCACTCACAGCAACTAAACAGATCTAAAGATGCTTTGTAAATCAATGAGTTCCCATCTCTCTTTAGCTTCAACTCAGTACAACCCACCGCCTGAATAGCCACATCATAGTCTACACCCTCTGTGTAAGCCATTAGAACTACTTTGAGATCTGAAGAAACATTATCTCTGGAGAACTACCTCTTATGAGTCTTCAAAATAAATCATTTTTCTAGATCCATTTACATGATCAGAGAGCACAAGTCTGTATTCCCCTCTGATACAATTCAAACTTTCTGTACTGGGAACATAAATGTAATCACCACATTCTTCTTTGACAAGCTCATAAGTAATCTCTTGTACTGTTGTTTCATGGTACTGTTTTTCAATTTGCACAATAGAGCTATTGGCTTGTTTTTGTGTGTTGAAAGAAGGATTTTTTTACAACTGCTTTAGATTAATCTCATCAACACCCTTGTTCAGATGATGTCCTGATCTAAAATTCTTAATGTAATATAGGTATTTTGATATACCACGAAACTCTGGAAACAACCACACATTTCCTTTTTTGCATACTTGATGATCTCAAGACAAAAATTAGTCTCAATGAACATCTTCATTTCTGCAATAAATCCATTTGCTTTTTGGACCTCTGCCTTCCTATTGTCTTTGTGACATAACTTTTTATATTAAAGGTTAAGTTTCATTGTATATATGATTCCATTGTATACAACATCACTGAAACCCTCAAACAAGGATTGCAACACACCCTCCCTTCAGCTGTGTGCATACATATCAAGAAACAAAACAAAAACCCTTGTCTTTCATTCCCCCCTAATTTAGTTCCATCCTTTTGCACATTTCTAAGTGATCTTCAAGGAAAGTACCTCTCCTTTGCCTGTCAATACTCTTACAAACATTTTTAAAATGATTGTTTATTTTTTCTAGTCCTTCTTGTTGACTTATTCAGCCCCACCATGTCATTCATTACTTCAAAAAATTACTCACATAAGCCATCTCCAAACAGATGCAGACCCCCTGAAGGACAGTACCCAAAAAATATTCCTGCTTCTGGATCAAATACTTTAACCCATCAAAAACATTGTTAATGGGATATTTTGATATGGAGATCATTGTTATATATTTGTTTATGATCCTGTCCATTATTGCATTTCTTATCTCATATGTAGTAATGTAATCTCACTGAGGATTCTCTCACTCCAACCCATTCAGCCTACACTTACAATCACTGTGAGATCTTTGCTTTTTGGTATTGCTGTTAAAATATGAAAACACTTCATTTGTCCTAGACATACAACCATTTAGGATAAATAAGACTGGTTTCAATGTGACTTCCTTTACCTTTTACTTTTAGGTAGTTTGAATGCCACAATTTTCCATGACTTGTCTGATTGACCCAAGACCAATTTTAAAACAGTTATGCAATAATTGTAGTTTTAGGATTATTGCAACTGTAACGTCCTTACTCTTTCTGTGGGTGATATTTGGAATATAGCATGATTGTGACTTCCAGAAATCAAGGTTTATGTATAAATCATTGGGTATGTGCAGAGCACTCTATGAAAGTCTCTGTGAGTTTTGTCAAGAAAGAATCTCAGTGGCAAAACCATGTCATGTGGATTTGTATAAACCATATTCCAACAAGATTGTAAAGACTACCAGTATATCAAGACCCATATGTTTCCAATTCTTAGTTGGTTGTTGATTTTCCAGTTGCAATGTTGAAATCCTTAATCATATTTGTATCTTGCACCAGCATTTTGTCACAATATAAAGTCAGGGTTGTCTCTGTAAAGTTGAAAACTTATACACTGGACAATGTTCTGTTCAACAGAATGGGAACATCAACAGTGACTGGTTTTAAATTTGAAGCTTCCCTGTATTTCCAAGACAAGATATACTCTACTCCCCCTACAAATCCAGATCAAATTCTACCAATTAGTCTTTCCTTTCCTTGTGTAAAATTGCAACCATTCTACAATCTCATCAAAAAATACCAAGATCAACTTTGTGCTTCCCTACAATAATTAGTAGGTGGATCTATGCTATAATAGTTGGAGGAAGATTGAAACTATCTTTTGTAGGTTTTATCACTTGATCGGATATTTTGAATACTTCTTTGCACTTCAATTTTGCAATAGTGAATGTATTGAAGCAAGATTCCTCCAGAATAGACTTTTCAATGGAAGAGTCTTTAGTTTCTGAACATTTTTTGATTCTTTCTTTCAAAGACTGTTTTGACTTGAGCAAAGAGGGGTGGAAGGATTGGAATCATAACATTCAAAAGTGGATATGTTTGTCCAGACTTTGGAAACTGACTCAGATATCAGATCAAAAAGAGCTTTTGGTTGACCTCTTTCTTCTGCCAACTTTTTGGAGAATAATGTTTTGTTTGTGAATGTTTTACATTTTTTCGAGAGGTCATAAAGTAGTGTGATGAGAGCCCTCTCTAGATTGGGAATCTTTTGAAACAAGCATGGTAAGAAAACATTTCAACTTGACCAGGACTTAAAAAATATTAGATTTTTGACTGGAATGGAGTAGATGTATGGTACACTCTATGTACTCATGATATATTAATAATTAGATGTGAAAAGAATGATGTATGAATTCAGGAGGAACACACTACTGACACCTTTACATAGGAATTGAAACATATAAGTAAGAAAGTAGTAACATTAAATGAAATTATTGTTTAGAAAATCAAAATCCAGTCTGTCTACTCCTGCACAGTCAACCCCCCCTAAACAAAAATAACAGTACTATAAAGTATTGGCAGATGCCAAAATGATTTCTGAAATGAGCAGTAATTATGATGAAGATCTCTCTAGAGAATAGAGTATTGAGAAAGAAGAGGATGAGTCTCAGTACTTCAGAGACAAAAAGGTAATGATAAAAAAAGTAAAATTTGAATTAATAGAGCTTAACAAATAATCATTGGTTAAAAGAAAATTTGAGGGTTGAGAGAGGCTAATGACACTCAGTCAAGGGGGAGGGCCAGGACCAGGAGAAAACATTTCAAGTACCCTGAGAATGAAACCACTATAATCATAAATGCTCATATTAAGCAGAAAATGGGAAGTAAATCCCAATTACTACCTACTGGATGGCATAAGCACAGGGCTCTAGTTTGTGTCAGATGTTGATGAAGGAACTATCCACCCCCAAGGGTATTGGGGAAGAGCACAACTGGGAAGACAACATTTGTTACATTGTCAATGACATACTACTAAGTAACTGGAAGGGTAATGCTAAAGCTAAGACCAAGGAACAGTTCATGCATAAGTATCCTATTTTATTGATTGCTGATTTGATCAATTTATATTCCTCTTATTCACACAGCATAATTTCAAATATTTGTAGGCAATATCCCAGACATTTGAAACTTATCAATTCTGATAAGTTTTGTCTGAGATTTATCTCTTATTTTTCAAACTTATCAAATTGATAAGTTTCAGAGCATACTGATTCCCATGGGTAGGTTTTCTATGGATCTTTTCAGATCTACAACATTATGTAAGTACATTATGGTTATATTTACTCTACAGAATAATGCAGGAATAGGTATTAGCTAAGACTGTACATCATTATAGACTGGTTGCTTGCAACCATTTGTACTTATCTATTGTACCTAGATCATAATATTATTTGGGTTAATGGGCGGTGAAAATGGACTGTTGCAGAGAGCCAAAAATTAGGGTTTTTGAGGCCTTGTAAGGTTGTGAAAAAATCACACAAATGACAGGTACTGCAGAGCTTACATAGGAATAGTACATTGAAACTTATCAATTCTGATAAGTTTCAGATTTTGCATAGACCTACTACCTATGCTTGCATGGAAACTTATCATTTTTGATAAGTTTCAGAAATGTCTGGGATATAGAGAGGGTGGTCCCCCAAAGATAGTCAACAACTATCTGGCTGTGTATCTTGTACATTGATTCCCAGTAAGAGAATATGAATACTCTAAATAATGGATATGTTCATTTCATGGAAAACTATGTAGTTCACATTATTGGTAAGAAAATATAAAGGATGCCATGGAATCTAACAAAAATTCAACACTGTTTGACCATTTCACTGTTAGTGACAATGCCTGGACAATAACTAAGATGGTTGATAATAAAGAATGTTGGAAGCATGAATTCAAATCTAGAAAGAAACATTTCACTGTCCCCTCTGTAGGAGATACATCTGTCAACAATGAATCCAAAAACAAGAGGGCTACATCCCCCAAATCAAAATAAACACAAATGCATGAGGGAAAAAATGTCATCTCTTTCAGAGTTCTTGGAGTGAAGATGGTAGACAATATTATGATCACATTTACAATGCCACAAAGAAAGAGCATCAGATGGCAGGAATGAATGATTTCATGAAGAGAGTACATGATGATTTCATGGAAACCACAAGCATGTACTCTAGCAAGGTGGAGCCCAAGCTCAAAGATGATACTGGTGATAAGCAAGTGGAGGAATTTTTGAACAGATAAGAAGATGAAATTGATTTTTGAATGATGATAAGGGATATGATAGTGATGCTGCAATTGGTGTGATATTGGCTATTTAAACTATCTGTTTTTGACTTATGAAAGGGGATAGAGACTGGGAGTGATATATATTTTTTGTAAGTTCCCTGTGTGGGAAACTTGCTCCACAAGTTTTGGTTCCACGTGTCCCTCCTCAAAAATCTGAGAGTGTAGAGATCCTGAGATTTTGGTTGAAGGACAGACAAAGCCTATCCCATTTCAGATTTCAATTTCAATTTGAATAGAGTTGGGAAGCAAGTTTTTCATGTGATTTTGGCAAAGTCTCACTCCCAGACTCTGTCCCCTTGGTTTGTGTCTTGTGTCTTCATGCTTCTACAAAGTAAACATTAGGTATTTTCTAACAATGCCAAGACTACCACAAAATCAGTTAGCACAGATTTATAGAGAAATTTAGAACTATTTTCATTATGACAGATAAAGGTTTTACAAAATAGATGTATCTACATCTGATTATGCTTCATTATCCTTTTCAGAGCTGCCAATGCTGTTTTTGAAAAGAGGTTATTAGATGTGTTTGCTTTTTAATGTTAATGCATTTTTAAAATAATATGATTATTTTTTTAAAATTGTAGGTCTGATGTTGCTAAGTACACTAAAATTTGTTCTAGCTTTTTACAATTGATCTCAGAAAACAGTTACCATTTTTTAAAAGGAGATAGCATTATTTACTAACTCCTTTATCTTGAGCATGGAGTGATCTTTGAAAAGAGGCCTTGTAAGTCCTTATCTACTTTTTAAAATAGGGACATTTATATCCTCAGTAGATACCCATGACATTACTATGTACACTGAAAACAAAAATAATGAAACTGCTAGCTATTTTTCTTGATTTCTGATGTAATGTCCCCCATTAGTCTAAAGGTAAATTGATCTTCAAGAAATTAATTGTCCAAAATGAAAACTCAATTACAATTTTGTACAGGAGACTTCATTGGGGAATAATACTGACCTCCCTTGTTTGTCACCTTTGACTTAGACCAAAAAATTTTTCTGACAACATGGAGTTAGAAATAGATGATCTAAAAAAACAGACAATACCTAAAACTTCAGAAAAGCTGGTGGTAGAATGCTATATAAAGAAACTCATTTTTCGATTTTTCATAAAAAGTACAAAGAATTTCTAGCAGAAATCAATACAGTATCTGTTATTGCCTTTGAATTTCATTTTAGATATTTCAATTTAGAATTTTTAAAATGGTGTTCAATTCAACATGATGAATTTTCTGCAGATCATATTCTTTGGATCTTGAAAAATCTGTCAAAAAGTAAACAAAAAATAGTCAATACCAACACCTTATTTTAAATCATTAATTTCTTTCCAGAAGTGGTCTCTAATAACATGAGCTTTGAAAGTTGAATTAAATATTTTAGAGAATAAAAGGAAGGTACTTTCAACTTTTAAGCCTTGAATTTAGTTTTTTGTTTCTTGCTACATTTGGTCAGAATGCTTTTGTCATATCAAAAACATATTAGTTTCACTTGGTTTTGCAATATTCAGAGTAGCATCTGTTGTAAAAATGATGTAATTAAATCAAAATGTTAGTAAATTGTGGTAAATTTGAGGAGAAAAACATGTGCTAGTGAGCATTGAGCACAACATTCTGTTTATAAATATATGGATTCCTTTCTTTGTAACAAGACCCAAGGCTCATTTACTGACAAATTTCTGTTTCAAGTGTAAAGATAACAAAAAACAAAAATTCAACAATGAAAAGAATGATATTTTGGAAAATGAATTTGCACCTTTCATAAAATCAGCATAATCCAAAATCTGTTTAAGCTATCATGGTTTTCACAGAATACTTCAAAATAACTCAGTGGCCCAAAGTCGAAGGTGTGTGTTTCTTTTTAGATCTGAATGCCATGGCAAAATGTGTGTAGTTTATTGTTCGCCTTTGAATGTCATGCAAATAAATGTATGCAATATGCTTGACTTGCATTTTTATTGGGAATTGAGTATGGTGTGAGAAGTATCAAAACCAAAATTCATTATAATATGGATTTTATTCGAAGGATGTCCTATCCACCAAAACTATGGGTCCTACATTGTAAACAGACAAAATTGACCTAACAAAGCAGCTAATTTAAATGCATGAGGAATGCATAAGTTTGAGTGAATGAGACATCGCTTGCACCTGGTCCTCTCCGCTTCTCTATACCCTGACTTCAAAAGCCAAACAATCAAGTGGCACAACAATACATTATAATCAGCACCCAGCTAGATCGGAAGAAACAAGGGGTGAAAATTGACCAACTTGAAACGAAGAGAAACTTCTCCAATCACTAATTTCCAATATCATGAGGCTGTGTGGGCGAGAGCAAAAATTAAGTAGCCATGGTAATTAAGTATGCCAATCCTGCCATCTTAACTTCCTTCCCTGTGTATTCTATGGCTCCCATTTGAGGTGTCGATCAAGAAGTGCTGCAGATGCCAGTTCAAATCAGTACGAACAAACACCTATCGAAGGGCAATTCGCGACACCTTTATTCAAAAATAATATCATTATTTGAATAANCAATTCTTTACAATACCAAGAGCCTCGTTATTTCACAACTAGCGGCCAAACAACTAAGTCGATCTCTTCAAGGAAAAAACCGAAATTTGAAGAATGAAAATATCTAATACAATGTGAATGAACTGGAAAGAAGAAAAATTATAGACAGTTTCATCCCTTGTTCAGTGAAAAATTGACACCCCTTTTCAATCAATGGAACTCTACAAATCCGTAAGTAGACGGCACTTCCAGTTGGAAAGAGAGTTAAAAAAAGTGTAGTTTGAAACATGGGCTCGAAAAGATATCCCCCAGAAATGCCCGGCTTCTCATATTTCCAAGTCAGCTCCCCTCACAAGTCAAAATCCAAGAGGAAACCCATTCACTTCATCCACTGTTTCACAACATTCCCAACCTCCGAAGCCACCTCCACAGCCGCATCCACCGCCGGATCATTCAAATCCGGAGCATCCCCCGGTTTAGTCTTCTCAGCATCCTCCGCATTCCCACTATCCCCTCCACCGTGGATCCTCCCCTTCCCCGCAATCAAAATAGTCTTCATCCCAATCGCCTTCGCCGCTCGAATGTTCTTCATTGAATCCTCAACCATAATGCATTCTTCCGGCCTCACGCCAACCCTTTTAAAAATCAATTCAAAAGCCTCCTTATCCGGTTTGCAATGTGGGAGTACATCATTTACACCGAAGAATTTTTCGGGTGGGAAGTAAGTACTGAGACCCAGTTCTTTGAGAACTCGCATCGCATATTTTCGAGGTCCGTTGGAAAACCCTACGATGGTGAGTGGTTTGGAGGAGGTGGAGAGGTCTTCAAACATTTGGACGCATTTGGGATCGGGGCCTCCGAGGAGTGAGAAGTTCAAATTTGTGGCCCAGAATTCGTCGAGTTCTTCTGCATTGAAACGAGGTGATTTCGCTTCAGTTCCTTCAGGAGGTGGTGGGAGTTTTCCCTCTTTTTCAGCAATGGTTAGTAACTGTCAAAAAACAAAAACGATGAATTTCGTAGATATATAGGGGGAAACATTCTTGAATTTAATGAAAATCAACACAATCCATCGAAAAAAAGGAATGGAATCTGCCGACTTACTTTTGCGGTAGAGTGGTATTTTCGGAAGTATTCGTCCCGAAAAGCTTGAGCAAATTCTTTTGATGGAAAATTTAGTTTTTGCACCATGAAATCTGTTGCTCCATCTGTGTTGCGATGGGCAGTGAAACCCTTTATCATTTTTCAAATTTGTTCGGTATCCCCACAAAATGCAAAAGTTGTGCCCACGAAAGAGCCAAATGAGTGTTAGAAGAAGAAGGGAAAACGTCAAGAAACCAAGCACGAAATCGAGTATCGGCATTGAAAAGAGGACAATCAGTTTAAACACAATACATATTCAAGAAATTCTTCGTCAGAAAAATCTGAGATACGAATTGAAGAAAAAAAGGAAAATGATTCCAAAATCAAGGAGCCTCCTGTATCCTTTTACTCTCGTTCACGATGCAAATAGCAGGAATAAGTACTAAGTACATCTGTGGAATTCATGTCCTCGGAGATGAATGATGAGTTGGCATTGAATTGAAATTCTGCCACACAGTATTTCATCTCAGCTGCTTTTCTCGTCCTGACGTCCCAGATCGTTGTAGACAAACGGTCAAATTGCCTGGGTTGAAACTCCGTTCAACCATCATAGCAATGACACAACCATTAGCCCACCCAACAAATTGACTAGGGATTTCTTGGCAAAAAATTCAAACACTTTCTCACCGACCCTACATCATAGAGAGTATCGTCGACATCGAAAATGATTGTGGTTATTTCTGGGTAGGTTGCACCCTCTGTCGGAGCAGTTGGTGTAACTGTTTCGGGAGAGGAATTGGTTGCGGCGGTCATCTTGCTTGATGATTTTTTGTTTTTGTCCGGCTTTTGTTTCCGTCTTTATTACCATACTCGTACTAGCTCGTACTATCATAGTACTTACTCTTTCCTACGTATGTTTGATCGAGGCTGCAAGATTCATGGATCACGTAATATCTGTGACATTTTGCTTTTTATAATATTATGTTGAATAAATCACGTAAAATTAGTGACAAAAAAAGTTGTTTCGAGCCCAGTCAAGCCGTTGAATTTGAATGTGATATTACCTTTCCTTCCCAGTGGGACCTTCTTAGGTACAAAAGCTAGGTTAATCGAATCAATTTTTTTTAATATGTTTTCTAAGTACGTATGAATAATACTATTAAAATAGTAGAAAAACAATTTTTCAGGACTCTTTTGAAAAAATCAGATCGAATTCAAATCAGGCAGAATGTGAACATGGACGAATGAGCGAATGACACGAAACAAATGAGAGTGCCTCCCTCCTCATCATGCATATCATGCACAGCATAATCAAAAAATACTGCAACGCAAAAATTGCTAGTACTAGCCATGCACACCCACTCCACAAAAGATAGATGCTTGACAGATCAAACAACAATTTTGCCATCAAGCTCATCAATTTCTGTCTCCTCTGTGTCTTCTTCATTGTTGCTGTCATCCTCTCCCACTGCTCTGCCATTAGAGACCTTTTCTTCCTCTGCCGCCTGAAGAATCTCGGCCTCCACAGAAGGGTTGGAGAAGAGCTTCCCCCGCTACTTCTGGACAAACTCGTCAGAACCCTTTCCAAGAATAATTAGATTCAAGACAAGCTTCAAATGCTTGAAAATATTGGTGAGTTTCTGTGTCTCAAGGCTGTCCCAAGCTCGCTCTACTGTTCACCATAGAGCATCAACATGCTTGCGCTGCACAAAATGCTCAAGCTCCACCACATGTTGGAGAGCCATCCAGGCTCCAAGATCCAGAATTTTTGTTGCTGGCGATCTTGGTTACTGATGCACACAAATTATGCTGTATTTATCTTGTAGTATTTTCACATATTTTCTAACAGCTTCTTTTGTATCATGCCCTCCTGCATTATCTAAATAAAGATAAATTGGCCAGCCTTCATCAACCCAGTGGTATGCTTTTTGAATTGCAGCTCCAACCTCATCCATAATTTGGAGCATAAACTTGACTCTGCAGCTACAGTCAACTTTGTGCTCACACCTGGCTGAATATTTCACCATGAGTGTTAAATTTTCTAGAGTAAGTCCATTTGGACTCAGAGTGTCGTCATCTTTTTCAACATACTTAAATATTTTTTTCTTGTTGGTCTTTCCTGTTGAAACTTTGTATTTCAACACCATGTTTTTTGCTATGTCATCAACAAGCTGGTAATTCTCAGCCAGCACTTTTTTTAATTCTCCAAGCTCCATCCCATTTACTACAAACTTCCTCTATTCCCCTTGTTTGAGCTCAGCATTGATCCAGCCAAGGTCTGTAACATTTTGGTTATAGGTCGTCTTTTGATATTTCTTCATCTCGCTTACCCTTGCCTTAAAAATTTTACCATCGAAGTCTTTCTCAAGATTGGGTGGGCCAATGATACCTAATACCATCACCTAAAATAACAAAACACTCAACAATCAATCAGGGGAGGAAATATCAGTTGTTGATGCAAAAGAATTTGCATGTACTTACTTTGATTCCATTTTGACGGCTAACAGCAAGGGGAGTCTGTGGTTTGGCTTCTTCTTCTGTCTCCCATTTGGCGACTGGTAAGTGTTTAACCTTTTTCCTTCTGCTGACAGTATAGAACATTTTTTCATCCAAAAAAGCACAGTATAACTTGTCACCTTTTGTTTGCATTCAATGCTTCTCATGATGACACCATTTAACTCATTTCTTCTTGTGCTTTGGCATAAGCAGGGGTTTCTCAAGTGGTGATTTCTCTTTTCCACCCTTAGCTCTCCACCAATGATAAAGGGTTGAGTGCTTCAGTGTTGAGGTAAGACTATGTTGCGCTTTTGCAATGGCATTCATTGATCTTGCAATATTTGCAAAATTTGCCTGACTAGAAATTGATTTTATTGCTGTTCTGTATAACTTGTGCAAAAGTCTGGGATGCTTCCTCTCAATCGTATCAGTGTATTTCATTTTTCCGTTTTGGCTTGATCTAAATGGGCATGGGTCAGCACCAGTCAGGAATGAGTTGGTGAGCCTAGGCTCCAACAATGTTGTAAGGTTAGTTGCTCCCATCACTTTCTTGAATCCATGATCAAACAACACCACTTTTGCTGCATATTCTAACACTTTCATTCTCAATCCTTCCTCCATGTTTGTGCCAAGGCATATGGCATCATGCAGCAGTAGAATCTGATACCTGGCATGGTCATCAGGTTGTTTTTGCTTGGTGAGTGGAATTTCTTTTGAACCATCATGCAATATGTGAGGAGATACATTGAAGTCAAGCGAGTCTGCAAGCTCTTTCAGAGCTGTTAAGGTAAAGAAATCTTTCTTATCCAAAACCTTTTTCTCTGTTTGTGAAGACTGACTTGCAAATTTCTCACAAATTACTGCCAATGCTTCTTTTCTTTTTGTCTCATTGTTCCTTTGACATTCCAACATTTTCAACCTTTTGTCACCCCTTATCATCCAACCAAGTGCTTGCTTGTAGCCAGGTAAGCCATTGTTTGAACGTACTTTGATCCTTGATATTTTTGCATCACTGAAATACTGAACAGTGAGTAGTTTGAAATTCACTCAAAACTGTGGTGCATTTGCCGTGCTCTTTCAGACAAGCTTCTTTGCATTTGATTTGGTGGGTTGCATAGATGCTGGCCTCTTTGCTGATTTGATGGCAGCATTCGAATGATTGGTTACATCAGCTAGAGATGAGCAGGAGAAAGGAGTGACAGTAGAAAGCTGGGTCTGCGCGTAAGACCATGGAGATAAATTGTAATAGGGATGGAAAGCAAATGCATTGGTGTATCTTGGTTGATTTGACAGTGTGAATGTTGTTGGATGGGGATTTCAGTACGGGATTTGTGTTGAAGTTGTTTCATTCTTATTCTATTACTCTTGTATTGTCATTGATAGTACCACTGATCTTGGTAGTTGTAGGGGTTTGCCATCATTAACAATAAAATTACCAGTTGAATTACTTTAGCCACTGAAACCAAGTCACTGGAATTGGATACCATTGTGTAGGCGGATTGAGTTGTGGATTGGGTAAGTTATTCTATGTGAAAGCAAATTTCAAATTTCAAGTTGTTACATTTTTCATGGATTCAGGTCAGATTCAGGTTGCAACATAAAAAAAGTAATTTTCAAATTGATTTTCAAACTCAAATACATTCTGATAGTGTGTATGAAATGTACTGATTTCATGTTGAAAAAAGTTGAGACATTAATTTGAAACTTGAGACATTAGGAATCCCTATATTTTCAACATACTCT
>JALLOT010000874.1:1901-17276 GCA_036939595.1 Thalassiosira livingstoniorum
TTCCGATCTCCACACTCGAATCACTCCTGTGATATTGCAGTGGCTCATCTCTACCATCCTCACTCATGTACTTGGTGAACTTCTCCTGTTCAACTTTCAAAGAACCCCTTTTGAATCGTTCTTTATCTATCCAACACATATCGTTATTCGATCTCATTGTTTTGCCCTCATGACCAGCGGTGTTCTCTAGCCTTTTGCTGACTCTATGCTCACCACCAGGCTTGCCTGCACTGAATTCACTTGGTACCTCGTTTTGTGTATGCTTCGTCAAAACTACATTGTCATCGTCGTCGCAGATATCATCTTCCCAGTCATTGACATCCCAAATACCCTTCGATCTAGTCTTGGTATCGGAAGGATTGACATATTGATTCTCATCGATAACATACGAATCCCCTGCACGACACTGTTCAAACTTCGGGTTGGACACATGACATCCTTCGGCATTCATCTTGACCCCGACATTTGATTTCTCAGTATGAATTATCTGCATACTTGTAATACAAGAGCTCGTTGGAACATCTTCCCCAGCACTACTGCAGCAACTCAATTTTGCTGAAACGTCACCTGTGTACTCAACACTCCGGTGATCTTGCTTTAACCTGACCGTCCCGTATTGCCTGCTGTCACAGGCACACATCAAACTATTTCCTTCAGAGCTTTTCTTCCTGCCATTGCTTTCCAAAATTGTATTCGTGTTGGCACACCTTACGGTTCTATCGTCGCCACGTCTGAAAATTGTGGAGGAGGGAAATGGTGCTAGTCCACTCCTGTGGTCTTCTGGTGTTGCCGAAACATCCTGTAGACCATTCAACAATCTCCATGTCAAACACACTTTCTCCACAATCTGTGCCAGGTCTGCCCTTGAACATTGGATGAAATCCGCAAATGTAAGCATGTTCCAACTTGCGGCTACCTGAGCAACAAGACGTGGTAAGTAGCCGCATTTTGCTTTACTCAATATGCCAGCTGCATTCATATGCACTTCAGGTTCGGTGCGGTGATGACTCCTCTGGTGTATCTTGTGCTCTTTAGACATTGGCGAAGGCACTTCCATCGTCATAACCATCTCCTGTGTTCATCACCTGTCTTTAACAACTCTCTTGCAATTTTCCTTGGCACAGCAGCCCTAGTCTGTTTCTCTAAATTCGAACTTTCATTCGCACAAATAATCGTTACGGAACTATCCTCATGCTTTGGCATTTTGTTCCTGGGACTGTTTGCCACCGTGGTTAACCCACAGATCAACGACTTCTGCTCTGCGCCTAGCGCTGCATCTCTCTCGTCCATTGGGAAGTCCCCACACTTTTTCTTTTTAACGCCGGAGACAAATATAGTTGTACTTCCATCGTATTTTTCATCATGCATTAGATTTTTGTTTGCAATCATCTTTGCGCAAGTCTTTGCTCCAGCACTGTTGTCAGCAACGTCATCATAACGGTTATCTTTCGGAATGACATCATCGGTGGACATGGTCACATTCTTGTAAGCCCCCTGTCCATGATTATTAGCTTGATTCATGACTGAGGACCTTATCATACAGTCAGTCGCCTTTTTCATTTCAACACCCTCGTGAGCTTGTGCTCCAACGTGGGGATTTATCTCTTTCTCAAACGGGGACATCATTCCACATCCGATCTCTTCTTTCCTCATCTCTTGGATGGATTGCTTGACTTCTTCTGCAGCCTTACATTCTTTGGACATAGTCCTACTTGTTGTAGTGGCATCTTCAGTATCAATGCACAATCTGTTCTTTGCATTTTTTGCATTATCTTTTCTGATCATCGTTGTTTCGTTGCAAGCTCCAACTCCAGTTGTTCGGCTATCCCTTTCGGCTGAGCTGATTGCTTTCACTATTGAGGACTTAGTCCTGCAACTTCCTCCCGACTCTTCACTTGTTCCAGCTGCCACTCGGCAACTTCCTTCTGTCTTGACTGGGAAAGTATTTCCACAGTCCATGCTGGCTTTGGTATCTAGGGAACCCCGTTCCACTGTGTTTTCCGTGCCTTTCAACCTTGCTTTGCATCGCACATTGCTGTAGGTGCTCTTGCTTCCAACCTCAACTGGATCCATTGTATCACAGCCGCCTGTTCTTGTCAGAATGTAATTATTGTTACTTGCGCCCCCTTGAGCACCATGATCTTGCTCCTCAGACATCATCACGTTAACGAGTTTCCCACTGCCTTTGCTGAGATTCTCCACGGCAGTAGATTCACCTTTCTTTTGGACTGGGGAGCTCATCCCACAATTTGTTTTACACATGCTCACTTCCTTGCACTCTTGGTTGGGTCCTCCTTGTCTTGCCCTCCCCATTGACAGTCCCTTTTTGCATTGACCAAATGTTGCACATAGTGCACTCCTGCCATCCTTTGCTCTCTTAGTTTTGATAGGTTTGAGCGACACCAAATTGTCCATGCTGATGTTAAGGGTTTTTACTTTCCCATTATACTTCACTTTAACTGGGTATCTGCCAGTCGAAGGGTCAGGTCCGGATGATACTCGGCCTCTCAGTCCGTTGTACTGATCTGCATTTTTCAACCCTTTGATTTTTACCACAGTTCCCACGCTCAAGTTGCCTCCCTCGAAATATAGCTTTAGGTTATCGCATCCCCCCTCATGAGTTGTTTTGCGATCATATGATGTGTCTGTTGTATTTCTGATCTTGACCAGCCCATTCTTCTTCTCATACAATCTTAGACGTGCCTCATGCTCCTTCCTCTTGTGGGAGCACAAGAATGATTCCACGAAATCAGCTCCTGCATTGTATTCCAGACATTTGTCTCGCAATCGTCTTAATTCTAGTTCGTTCATTTCCAGGTATTCCTTGACTGTTGCTGCGTACTCCGCCTGTTCACTTGGGCTTGCCAACTCGTCAAAATCACCTTCGTTTCTCTATTGCTCTTCCCTTCTAAGTTGGTCTCGATTTGCTTTGGCACGGTCCAAATCTGCTACCTCATTTTCATAATAATAATAATAGAACAGAAATTTTTAAGTACATTTAGTGGATCCCTATGGATGGCGGGTGTTGAGCCCTTCCTAAATTGCACTGGCCGGGTCTCCGGCATATGTGTATGAATTTAAAATGTATAGTGTGGCTTTTTAGGGCCATATTAGATCATGCTCTCCCCGTTGGAGTACATGTTATCCCGTCTCCTCCTCTAACCCCTCAGTCACCGATTTAGGTTTAGGGTTAAAGAATTGAGTTATTACCTTTTGTCCCGCTTGGAGCTGCTTGCATTCCATTCGGTAGGCCTCTTGTGCCACCTCTATTGTTTTTGCCAGCTCCTTCGCCGATCCCAAAGATAAGTTGTGAAAATACCCGTCGTCATATTCTATCAGCCGATGATGACGATAATGGAGCACCTCCCGTCGATGCTGCCGGACCCATTTAAGTCGTACTATGAGTTCCTCCAGTTCTTTCGATTTGACATAGTTAGAGCCCTTATGGAGGCAATGGTTGCGTACATCCCACATTGTTTTGTGGTGGCGTTCCCACAACGAGGAGAGCAGCCACCGCAGAATTGACTCGCTGCGCTTGTCTTCATGATGCTCTAAATATTGTCTCCACTGGTTGCTAATAAAGCCCAGACGCATTAAGTTGCGTCCCAAATGAACTTGCTTGTTAATGATTTGTTTTGCCCAGTGAGGGCTTTCATTTGCGATCGTGTCAATCGATTCTCCAGACACCATTCGAATGAATAGGCTGGTGAACTGGGTAGTGTAGGTCTTTGCGATCCCCTCCTGCCGCCAGGTATTAAGACTGTCCTTCCGAGCTGCTTCCATCACTGACAATGGACATTGTAGAACATGGAGGAAAGTCTCATCCTCTTCCCCACAGCACGGGCATACTGTGGTGGGGGCTTGATAGTGATGGTGGTTGTGGCCCACTGCCATCCAATTAAAGAGTGTTTTGCTGACTCGAGTTGATGTGGAGTTGGGCAGTGCTCCCTTCACCGTGCCTATTAGGTCCCAATCAATCGATTGCAGTTGGAGATCAGTGAGGTTGTGCCGTTGCTGGATATAGTCTAAAAGAGGGTCAAGAGTGTAAGCTTCGTTGATAGCTTGTTTGAACCCTTTTGTTATCCATTGTTCCTCTATTCGAAGCATTGATTTGGAGCCTGGGAGAGGAGTAAATGCCGTGGCTGACTCATCTGCATCGAGACACTGATTTGCATGAGAGTCACAGCCTATGTTTAGGATTTCCTCATGTGTGAGTTCTCGATTCTTCTTGTTTTTGGATGCCGAGTCCATATGCCCTGAAACATGTTGAAAGAATACATGTTGGCTTGCCGATTCCACCAGGTGATGGATGGCTAGAATGACGTCCATATCGGCCGTAAGATATTGTGCTGGTCTGTAGACTGGTGCTTCCAACTTTTTTATGCTCGACTCACTATCGCAGAGTTGTGTTATGATGGCATTGGACGGGGTATGGTCTAGCGCATCCAACAGCCCATGGTACATCCCTTCCAACTCTCCGCGAAAGGAGTATGATGCCGTCGAGAAGTCAAGAGGTTGCCTAGCAATACGGGCTTGATGTGGGTCCTTTGGTGGGATCCCTTCCAATATCCATGCCGCCGATGATCGTTTGTATTTTGGGCGAACTGAGGAGTCACTTACTAGTCGAAATGATGTGTCAGAGCATGGTGTGGAGGTGATAATTTTGAATTTGCTGCGACGGTGGGCTCGCCTAGGTGCCGAGAACCGTTTACGTGTCCACTTCCGCTGATCACTACTCTCCACTGCGATTGGATATGCCTCCTGAGGGACCTCTACATAGTGAGATGTCGGTTTATAAAATCCCAGGGGGCCTGTCTGCTTGAATTCCTGCACTCCTTCGGGGTCTCTCACAAGGATGGAGTCCGAGGTTATGTAATGCTGATACTGGACATGTCTTTTGGCTGGCAACCAATGTCCCAGTTGCTTGTCCAACACATAATGAAAGAGCCTTGAATGAGATGTTGCTGTGGAGCAGCAACTCTCTCTGAGACATCTGCGAAAAATTGACCAGGCTTCTTTTGTTGGCTTAATCGTATTCGGCCACAAAAGCTCAGATGATGCCTGCCATTCTCCCCACAACTTGGTGATTGGAATGTATGTGCCTGATAAATCAGTCAGGTCGGAGAGTGTGATAACTCTCAGCCAGATTCTGACTTCATTGGCAAGGCGTAACTGACGTGGCTTGATGGATGGAATTCGAGCAAACAGTTGCATTATCGAGGTATCCCCTTCCCGCTGGAGAGGAGGTACCCACATTCGTTCTACCCAGAGAGCTCCATCTATTCTGCGCAGGGTGTTTCGGATATGTTGCATCCATCCCTGCTCTAATTGGGGACATGGCAGTGCTACTTCTTCCCAAATAGATTGATGGAATCCCGATACTAATTGAGCACATTGGAGGACAACCAGCAGGTCTGTTGCTGGTATTTGGTTGTGTCGGAGCGTCCGAATGATATACGTCAAGTTGGCTTGCGCTTGGAGGCTTTCCATGTTGGGAAGATTGAGACCTCCATATCGGATCGGTCCATGAATGATTGCTCTTCTCATTTTTCGATGAATTCCCAATCTTGGAAGAAATGTGTCCATGACTTGGACATTGAGTTCCTTGCACTGGGACGAAGTAAACTGAGAGAGCTGGAGTCCATACCATGTTTGTGGTATTAGGTGGTTTCCCAGCATTACTCTGGCCTCTCGATGGGACAAGTGGATTGTGGCTGCTGCTCTGCATGCCTGACTCACTTTGTTTTTTCGCTCTTTGAATTCTTGTTTTTGATTTCCATCAGCTGTGAGGAAATACCCCAGTCCCTTATTTGGATGTTCTGGTCGAAGTTGATTAATTGGTGAGCGTGCTCCTTTGATGTCAAGGAGGGAGAATTCAAACGCTGAATCTCTGTCTATCACCAGTCGACCATGCCTGTTTTGAAAGCCCAATACTTGGAATGCACATTTGTGGAAGGCAGTGGCCTGGCCTACGACATCATTGCAATTTGATAGCTTTTGAGCTCCACTGATTAGTTTTGCCACTGCGTTCTCACTTGCTATGGAGCCCCATTCAGGGTCCATCGACCATGTATCAGTGTCGTCAACGTATGCATCATTATTCTTTGAAATTGTCAGCTCTCTGGTAACCGATTGCAGAGTAATTCCTTCATATAGTTGGCTATGAGCTGCGAGTATTGTGCTGCTCAGCAGCACCCACAGCGATGCCACATCTCCTTTGCCTTGGTATTCTCCTTGGAGGAGAGCTTCCAGCGGGTGCTGGCGGTATGAGGTCTTAGACACTCCAAGGCTAGTTCTCACGTGGCGTTTGAGACCTGCCATTACTTTGCCCCGGGCTCGAAGTACATTAACATCCATCCCGAATTTTCCTGAGACCACATTTGACACCGAGGGGTGCATCCTGTCGAAGCATGCTGTTTGATCGTTGGCAAATAAGGCAATGGTTACTTTCATGTATCTGCCATATTCAAACGTCATCATCTTGCGGAAAGCTGCATCTACTGACGTTCGGCTTGACCTGCCTCCCCACTGTTCAGGATGAAGACCAGCTTTTTCAGCATTCGCCATCAGTTGATGAGAGAAAAGGATTTTCAGGGCTGTGTTGAAGTCAGCTTCTACCAATCCTATTATCCTCATCAAATGGATCTTTCTTACCCCTGGCTTTTTCTCAAGCATTACATCTATAGAGGTGAGCCATCTCTCGTTGGCAAAGCCGAATTGAAAGGGAAGGCTCATCATTATTGCCAGCCACTCTGAGAAGTCTTCTTCGCCTGCCAGACACTTCCATATAGAATAGTGTAAGCCTGACGGAGACGAGGATGTTCTTTCAGCAACTTTCTTAAATGCCTCTTGAAACATCTCTTTGGTTATAACTCCTTTGATGCCTGGGAGCTTGCGCTCCTTCTCTGTCTTTGCGACTGCGAGAATCCATGCCCGTATAGCTTCATCTGTGCATTCTTCCAAATCGATCTTGCCACTAAGAAGCTCATCTAAAAGATCCCCTGTTCCATACTGCTCCTTGATAGATTGCATTAGTGGGTCATGAGATCGGCCGTCCTCCACGCTTGCCTGCTGAAGGTGCCGTTTGTTTCGTCGTTGCAATAGTTTCTCCACTTCGCCTGCTTCTGACACTTCTCTCCATATTTTTGTTGGGAGGAATACACTTGTTAGTTCCATATGGTGGCCTGTGTCTATTACCTCCGCTGGAGTTGAATCTGAAGGCAGGACTTTGAGATGATGATGCCGATGAAAGCGAACTGGATGTGTTGGTTTCAAGCCTATTGTTGGAGATATTGGGGAGTATGCTTCAAATACACCCATGTGGTATCTGTAGATCTCTGTTGTCGAGCGTGAATAGTACCATTCATGGATGGGTACTTCAATGCTGTCAATTCCTCCCTTGGCACCCTTCATTGCTTGGGATATCTTTCTGTGGATAC
The DNA here is from genome assembly GCA_036939595.1 of Thalassiosira livingstoniorum. Lineage (NCBI taxonomy): Eukaryota > Bacillariophyta > Thalassiosirophyceae > Thalassiosirales > Thalassiosiraceae > Thalassiosira > Thalassiosira livingstoniorum. The sequence continues at coordinate 9,341 of JALLOT010000874.1, forward strand.
CTCTCTTCTCCGCAGCTGCTATCATGTCATTCATCTTCTTCTTCCAGTCAGGCTCTCCTGCCGCCTTTGCCACATCCTGAGCATTCTGTTCCAACCATTTGAGCCTGTTCGCTAGAGCATTTTTTTGAGCTTCCCACAGCTGGGCTCTTGCTTCACGGACTTTCATTCTGCATGCTTTACGTGATAGCCCGGTGTACTCCTCTTCTGGGATCTTGAGTTTAACTCCAAGTTCCTTTGATTTGGCTGGTAATGTTGCATGCCTAAACCGTGCCGACTTCACTGCCTTCCAAAACCGAAGTTTCTGCCCATGCTCTGTCAAGATAGGTGAGCGTTGGTAGCCAAATTTTTTCTTGACAACTTTTCGAGCTACTGCCAATATGCAGTCTTGAATTTCTCTGTCCAGGTTATTGTACTGTCTCACAAGTACTTCTGTTGGACCTTCTCGCTCCATGTCCCGTGCCAGGGCCTTGACTCTCTCTTCTAGATTGCGTTTGGTTGCAACCTCTCGAAGGGTTTTGATGAAATTTTGGCATTTATCTGCTTGTTCAAGTATGAACTCGCGAGATGGATTGAACACCGGTCTATTAATCAGGCCTTGAAATAGGAGGTGTTCATGGAAATCTATCCAAAGCATCACGTGGTCTGAGATGATCTCCTCGTTTAAGCCAAGTGTTCCAATATGTGCTATCGCTGGAAGAAGAGCTTCATCCATCAAGACATAGTCAATCCTCCGACTCCCTCTCGCATATGTTGGTTGGAGTTCTTCTTCCCCATACTTGTGATGGAATGCATCTACCAAATGCGTTTTTGACATAAACTTGCTGAACGATGCCCCTTCCTTTGCTTCCCAATTATCATTGGCGTCCATCATTAATATGGGCCTATAGCCTTCCTTGCGTTTTGCGAGAATGAAGTCTTGTAAGTCATTTAGTACCCGCTGCCTTGGATCCATCGTTATGTCCCCTTCTCTAATCATCTCTCTCAATTGTTGCATGTATGCTGTATGTGGTCCCGTCTGAGTTCCTTTCGTCTGTGGTACTCTATACGCTGAAATTAAGAGGATGCCTTCATCTCTATGTCCCCTCATCGTCATCCACGAGTAGCGGCCCCACAGGTCCCCACCTGATCTGTGGATGCGACCTGTGAGTTTCCCTACCGTAGACAGCATTGTGCCTCCAGGTTGATAATTCACATCATGTGCTGCTATGCATGACGATGTTGCCAGTCGAGTGGAGCCAAGATGAAAGTTGAGTTGTGATTTCATCTTCTCTCTGTTGCTATTCGTCCAGTGTATGTTGGTTTCTGTGAATGCTGCTATATCCAGCTGCAGAGCTCCCATTGCCGCCACTTCTGGCATTACTGTGAGGTTCTCACTCACACTGACGCCGTTGATATTTTGTAGTCCCAATCGAATCATTCCTTCTTCCTTCGATGAAAGCTTGTCTCCCGTTGCTTCAATTGTTGCTTCATCATCTGGTAATCCCAATCCTTCTCGCAACGTCTGTTGAGTCAGCTTCTTAGTTTTCTTTTTGGGGTTCTTTGGTTGGATGAAATAGTTTTGGATGGCTCGCATTGCTGGGGTTGACCCCCTCTTTGGTGGGCTCGTTGGTTTGCACATTATTCTTTCTCTTCGGCCTGACTGTTGCCAGGTTCGGTTGATTTACAGGTGTTTATTTGATGTCGTGTGTTTTGGTTTTGCTGGTTTTATTGTTGGGGCGATTTAGTTGATAATGGTATTGGTCTTCTTCGCTGGAAGGCGCCTTGCTGATCGGCGTACTCCATCAAGCTGCATCATTCCTAATCTTACTTGGTCGCTGTTGGGATCAAGTGGGGTATCTGGTGTCTGGGGAGGAGGGACAGTTATTTCATGTGGGTTCTGGGGCAGTGCCTCTTCACCTTCTGTTCCACCCACTCCTTTCCCATCTTCATTGGGTAGCTCCACTTGAGTGTCTTCAGCATGATCAGCACTCTCCTCAGCTTGGTTCCCCATTGTTACACTTGTATCGGCTGCCTCCCTGCTCTCTTCACTCTCACTGTCTGCTCCAAATTGCTGCTCCTGCTCTTCCTCTTCATCGGGGATTGGACTTCCTTTCCTATCTATCGTCCACTTGACGACTCCATCCTCATAACTGCAATCCAAGAGTTTACTTGCTGCTTTATTTTCAAGCATTGTGGATGTCGATGAAAGTGACCCATCTTCACGGAATTGATCCGACAGTGCCACTGGTTTCATGGCCTCAGCTCGCTTTGTTGGCAGTGACTCCTCTCTTTGCTCTTCTTTGCTCTCTTGGGCTTTAGTTGACGTTTCACTGATGGGGACTAATGACTGGAGATGAGCTCCCACATCTCCCTCTTCAGACGTTGCCAGTGGCTCTTGCGAGGCTTCTCCCTCTGACTGTTTCACTTGTTCGTTGGTCCCTTTTGGAGTGTCTCCTCCTCTCCCTTCACCATCTAGTTCTCCATCTTCTACCTTTTCATTCTTATCACTATCATTCTGCCTCCCATTGTCTGGATAGCTTCCTGGGTCACTGTGACGGCGTTGTGGTTGAGGCTGCATTGCTAGTATTCGATTCATCTGACCCGATACATTGCTGTACAACTGGACTGCATAATGGACTGGGGTTTCGGCTCCCACTATATCACGAGCTGTTATCCCACTCTTCCGAGCCAGGACCTCTGTGTAATTGTCTAGACTCCTCACAACTTGATTTACATTCCGGATGTCCTGCTCAATCCATGATTCACCTGCCTGTTGTAGCTCCTGCTTCATCTCCTGAACTGCTACTATTCCCTTCCGAAGACGGCTTGAAATCTGTTGGTATCTGCATTGGAGGTTTGCCAGTTGTTTGATGATGACCTTGTATTCTAACTTGTCTTCATTTTCTCCCGTGATGCTTATCATGTGATCCACAATGTTGTCAGCCAACGTTTCAAGCTTGTCATCATCGAGCAAGGTATCCACTGGGTTGGGCTGTTTGATGCGTTGCAGATGGTCCTTGACCTCTCGTTGCCATTTGGTTTGATCCTCCACGCTGATTTTCATCCCATTGACTTCCGTCTTCAAGCTTTGGAGTTGATGCTCTATGCTGCGCCTATTGTCTTCATCTTTCACTTTAGCTTCTCTTAGCACCCTCGTCAGCATAGTTTCCAGGTTTTGGATTCCTTGTCTTACTTCCGTGCGCAAGGCTTGAACATTCTTATCCGTTCCCTCTGTCATTGCATTCTTCTTGTTATCATTTGATCGGTTTTCCCTAGCATTTGCCATTCGTTCCGACTGCTTTTGAGACTCTGCTTTGAGCTGGCCCAGCACTCCCTTTACTTCGTTCATTTCCCTTGATTGTTGTTCCACACTTGACTTTATTGCCTCTTTAATCTTCGCTATCTCCAGCTTTGTTTCCGATGTCTCCACTTTTATTTCTGCATCCGTTGCCATCACTTCCTTCACATCTGGAATTTTTTCCACGAATTCTTTAATTATTTGCAGGCGCTCATCAATTCTTTGTTTCTCCCTCTGCAATTCCTCACGCTCCTCCTTCCTCTGTCTAACCATTGCATTTATTGCTTTAGTATTCTCTGACAACTGAGCTTGAAGGAGTTTAATCGATGCTTCGTACTGGTGCGAGGCTGCCACTGATTGATCTGAGACACTTTGTTCTTGCACTGCCTCTCGAAGAGGAGGCCCATTGTCCCTAAACCGTGTTGACTCATATGAGTATGAAAGGCGAGGGATATTCTTTGATCCAAGCATACGCCTTATCCCTGCTGGTAGCCCCTCAATTAATGCTTTCAGTATGAGTTCCTCTTGATCCTTCGTTGATTGGAGGTTCCACCACTTGCCCATTGGACCCTTCTGTACTTTGGTGAAGGGTGTTGGAAATTTACCTTCCCTGGTTTTGATAAGATTTCCAGACGTCAGCAGGAGCTGCCCCAGGCTTAGCTCTGTTTGTTTAATTACTCCCTTTTCATCCTGCACTCTGACCTCTGGTACCAGTTCAAAGAGGTCAACTGAGTCTCCAAAACCCTCAACCTTCACTGCAATGTTGTTTTCGAGGAATTCGTTTTGAAACTTGACTGCTTGATGCATGTGGTGAATGTTGGAGTAGCTAGAGGGACTAGTCGAGTGTAGTTTCAGGTCATAGGTTGCTGGATGGTCAATGGCATTTTCATCTGGCTTTATTGACTGCATTGCCTGGATGATTTTATCATGGTTATGGGGCTTGGCCATGATCGTCATTGCCTTTGTCGTCAGGGCATGATGTACGGTGTTATGATTGTCTGTATACCCCGGAGCCATTACTGTTCTCCACACAATGTCAAAATCACTATGATTCAATGGAGCCACCGGACACTCATTCATTGCACGCTGTATGAGTTCTCTTTTTATCATGGTCATGTCATCGCTCATACTGCTGTGTGCTAAGAAATACACCGGCACCGCGCCCTGTTGATGTTTGGCTAGGTAGTATATTTCTAGTTGGTTGGCTTTTAGGAATTTGTGATGATTTGCCGTCTGGTCTTCAAATGCTGTGAGCTCCTTCCTCGCTAGCTGTGGGAGGGAGAAGCTCGACTGAAGTTGCATCTCAAATTGTACACCTCCTCCTGCTACTTTTGATCTCGCGTGCAAGAATGGTATCCACCCTTCTTGATCATCAGGCAGATTGGTTTTGTCATCAATAATTCCGCCTCCCATGTCTCGGACTCGCACTGTGTGGCCAATCGACTCCATTTCCCTAAAAAAATGGTGGCTTACTCGTTTCGCCACTTGGTGATAGTGCTGCATTTCTTCCTCGCTGCTTGTAGTCTTAATTAGTAGTTTGTATACCATCTGGTCGCCTGCATCTCCTACTTTCATTTGCTGCTCTTTCTCTTCTTCTTCTGTCTCCTTTTCTTTCACTGGTGCATATTGTTTGAGTTCTTGAGTCAACGTCCCAGGGACCCATGTCAGTGATACGAGGTGATTCGGAGTAAGTGAACGAAGGTGCTGCAGTGCCAATGTGCTCTGCATATCATAATACTGTGGGATTATCTCCTCATATTTTTCCAGCAGTTCTTTTCGTTTCTGATTTTGCCCTTGTTTGTTGAACGTATCGATTTCTATTCCCATCATCGTTGCTGGCACTGCCAGATGTTTGAGATCCTTCGGAGGATGGAGTTTTCTCACAGTATCATCTATTTCGATTAGTTTCGGAAATGTGAATACTGGCTCCACTCCCAGAGCCCTCGCCATTTTTCCAACTGCTCCGCCATTCTCAATCAATGCCTTCAACGATTCTGCTGGTTGATGCTTAAGCGCATTCATTATTTCTTTGATGTTTTTTGCGTAGAACCTTGACACGAATTTGACCACAAAGGGAGTGAGTTCTTCCACCGATGGACTCTTTTTGTTCATGATTTTTCGGAAGTTTTTCCCCATCAACTTCCACACTTTTGAGGGGGACAGTTTATCCTCTTCATACGGGGTGATTGGAGGATCTTTCATTTCCTTCACCACCGCTACCGCATGATCCCGGCTGTTGCAAATCTTAATCAAATCCTTCGTTGATTTCGTCCCAAGATAATTTGCTGCGAACAAAAATCCTTCTTTTGTCCACATATGAGCCCGTCTCGCCGCCACACTCATTAGTACATTCAGCCCTTCAATTTGCTTTAGGGGCATGATGCTGTCGATGGTGATAGCTTCTTCTTTGGGCTTGGCCAACAGCTGAGCAAGTATCGCCCTCGCCTGAATGCTTACATCCTTGATGGGGATGACTTGTTCCTTGCGTCCCTTTCGCTCGGGGCGCCCTCCGTCTTCTTTCTCCTGTGGTGGGCTTTTAAGTCGCCCCCCGCCCCTCTCATCTTTCATCGGTCCTCTTCCTCCTCGTCCCCGTGGTGGACGATTTCGATTAGAGGAGAATGTTCCTCCCCTCTTCAAGACGGATGTTGGAAACACTTGGTTGGCCATTGCCTCCTTTGCCTGTTGCTGTCTGTTTTGTGCTTTGCACTAACTGTTCTTGATTTTTTGCTTTTCTTTCTTCACCACTCGCGTGAGATGGTAGATGTGATGTGATATTGTGTTTGTTTTACTTGATTTGTTGTGATGTTCGTTGGTAACTGGAATGCCGTCGTCGCGGAAATCCCATGGATGGTTGCCACTGCTCCTTGGACTTTTTTGTTGCTGTGGGTTTGCTACAGTGGAATTGCTATCCTTTTGTGTTACCTACGTAATTTTCCTGTAGAATATACTATCTTCAAATTTGGCACTCCCCGAAAAAGTACATTTTTTTATTAGATACATCACGCTTGTTTTTTAATTGAGAACCCTAATTGTTTTTTTTTGAAAAATGATCTTGTTATTGTCTCCCAGGATTGCTTGTTTCATCAAGGTTTAAACAAAATTTGCAAAGGTTTTTGCAGTGATTTTTATACAAAAGCACAAAACATAATGTTTTCAATACTGATAGGAATGACCTTGTGTTCAAAAAGTAAAGAGAATCTGCTTTCCAGTATTATTTCGTCTGGCTATCAAAATAAATACAGGCCCGGCAGTGCTTTGTAACAAGTGGATAACATCCCACAGTGCAAAATTAATGGAGCCTCAAAAATAGCTTTCCACCTAGCGTCTTGCAGCTCCAAATGGATTACCACCAGGAGAGCCAAAAGTAGTTCCTCCAGAACCTGCAAACGATCCAAACCCACCAATTGCACCACCAGATGCTGCCAACGAACCAAAGCCACCTTGTGCAAGACCTGATCCCCCTATCCCTGGTGAAGATCCCGCCGCCAATGAACCAAAGGTTGTACCAGTGCTAGGTCCGCTGAGTGTTCTTCCTGGGGCAGTGGTTACACCAAAAGCAGAAGTTCCGAATGCTGGATTCGAACCTGAAAACCCGCCACCTGAAAAAAAATACAAATCGTAATGATGAAAATATAATTATGAGATTGTAGTGGAAAGCAAATCTGTTGAAAGTAGTACTACCATTCTCCCCCAATAACGAGGTGCTAAAGCAAACAGAAAATGCTGACCTAAAGTTGATGCTGATCCAAAGGATGGGGCATTTACTGACTGACCACGAAAACCAGCTGAGCCAGCGGTAGGAGGAGGCACAGATAATAATCCAAAAGAGGATGGGTCTAGATTGTATTTTTTCGCCAGATTCAAGAATAATTGCTCCTCGTTTCCAGAGTATTTTTTCAGCAATTTATCGACCTCAGCTACTTTTGTTGGATTGTGTGTTTGATAGAACGATACCAATATGTCTCTAGGAACCCGGCCACCAAATTTCGCATTGGTTGGACTGCTTGAAGTTGTGACTTGCGGGGCTGGCGCTGCAGCATTTAGAGGAGCTTTTCCAAATGGCGAATTGGAAAAAGGAGCAGCAGATGCATTGCTTCCAAAAACAGAATTGCCGCTAGCTGCGCTGCCGAAGGCGGATGACCTTGAGGTTGTCCCGCCAAATAATACTGGATTAGAAGGTGGTGACGCCATTGCTCCGCTAGCAAAAGGGTTGGGCTGCTGCTGAGTCCCTCTGGCATTACCCGACCTTCCTCCAAAAGAAGTTGAAAAACCAGCACTTCCCCTTGAAGAAGATGCTGCTGATGCTGCCTCGTTAGAACTGAAAGGAGAATTTGATGGTGGCAGCGAAGATTCAGCAGTACTTCCAAGACCAGAGCGAGATACTTGAGCAAAAGGTGCGTCAATTAATGTAGCATCTGTCGCTTGTAAGGCTTGCGCGGTCTGAGCAATTGACGACAATGGGTTTGAAGTCTTGTATTTTAATGCAAGCTTTGCAAACATCTCCTCCTCCTTTCCCTGAAAGAATAAGAGAGTCTGTGATGAATACTGTGAAAATTATCTCGCGGTTGAGAAAACGGCAAATAAGCTTACTTTGTATTTTTCAAGTGTGTTCCCAACTTCTGAAACCTTTTGTGGATTGTATTTTTGATAAAACTCCGT
>JALLOT010000875.1:0-17216 GCA_036939595.1 Thalassiosira livingstoniorum
GTTACAAAAAATTTGAAAAGATTCGATAGATTTGTTTAAAATCGTCTTTCGATTTATCCGAACGTAAATCAAAACAAAGTTTTTCGGGAAATGCTCAAATTTTTGCAATAAGGGTCATTACTGCACCTCCATTGTGGCATACTTTAGAATGTTCATGGAATTTTAAATTGTTTCACAGATCAGAGTGCTGAGAATGTTTTTTATATTCGAAAGGAGTAATATCAATCTAGAGACAGGACATTGAGATTAGCGTTCGGTTCTAAAAAGACCCTTGTTTAGGACATGCGCTATATAATATTATTACTCCTACTATTTTGTGCATCGTGTGTACTTAGGTAGGGATGGTACAGTACTAACACGTACGATAGGTATTACTCCTACTAATAATTACTCCTACATAGATAGTACTACTATGTACTACTTAGTACCATATTGTGTCAATCGTCTACGTAAGTAGGTAAGTAGGTTGGTACCTACATACAATATTGTAGTAGAGTAATGTACAATAATCTCTACTACATACAATGATTGCTGGCTTGCTTCATTGATGAACGCAGATGAACGCCAATAAAAATGCCAATTAGAGCAGTGCGGACATCTATCGTGCTACATAGTAATATTACAGCTTGCTCACTCTATCAACTAAAACACAATAAAACAGAAAAATTCCAGGTGTTGCCAATCTAAAACCACTAAAACCATAGAAGAGCCAGTAGTACCAGATGAAGGAGAAAACAGCACTGGATAATCAAAGGGAGAACCTCCCATCATATTTACGGGATCGTCTCACAATTTCATCCAAAAAGTGAAACTACAAAGCTCAACTTCCTGTCAACTTCCATCAATTTAAGCAGCAGCAGTCAGCAAGTAGTAAGAGCAGTCACATCACCTCTAGAAAAAATTCCATCAGCTAGCATGACAACCCCACCAGCAATAGAACCAACCACAATACTGGTCAAACCCACCCGACCCTACACCGAATACAACATCTTCTTCCAACTCGAACGAGAATACATCCTTCAAGTCCAACTCAGCGTCACACCCGACCTCGAACCCACCAACGTATTCCACCCCACCCATGACGCCAATTACAAAGGACCCGCCCTCCCCCCGCGGTACGCCGACCTCACCCTCCCCAGCGACTGGTACGTCCCCGGAAAAGAAAAACGAAGGAAGCGCAAGCACCGCAAGACCCATGGCAAGATTGGCTTTCATGAATTGAGTCTCAAGATTGCCGATGCGTGGGGGAAGGTGGATGAGAAGACGAGATCGTTTTGTGCGGAGTTGAGCGATGTGGGGATGTTGGCGTACAAGAAGGAGATGAGGAAGTACAAACTCGCCGAGAATAAGATTGCCAAGGCGAGGAGGTTGGAGGCGGCGAAGAAGGAGGCGATGGAGGCGGCGATCAAGAAGAAGGAGGAGAAGGAGAGGGAAGAGGCGCTCAAGGTCCTGGAAGAGGCGGCAGCGAGGCAGACTCAGACGCCTTCCAACGTGTTCTGCAGTGAAGTGTCCGTCAATTCTGCTGGTGGTCAAGTCCACTCGTCCGGTCCTGTCGGATCGCCTGTGTTGTCCGCCATCGCGGTGCCCAATTCAGTCTTTTCCGGCAATGGCATGGGCAGCGTCAATGGCCAATTTTCCCAAGACGGCCAACAAGAAATGTACGTGTCGAACTTTAACTCCAACATGAGCAATAACTTCAATCACAACAACTCCATGAACAACATTGGAAATGTCGACATTGTCAACAATGTCAGCAACGCTAACAACGCCGACAATGTCGACATCATCACCAACCTCCACAACTTCAACAACATCAACAACCTGCGCAATGCCCGCAATTTTCCACGAAGCAGCATTCGCAATTCGGAAGTTTCCAATCAGTCCGATGATACGGTGGACATGTGCGATAGTGAGATTATTGGGATTTGGAAGCAGCAAGGGACTCATGATCCGCACTGTCAGCAGGTTCAGCAAGTTCAATGTGGTCAGCAAGGACAGCAAGTTCAATGTGGTCAACAAGGACAGCAAGGACAGCAAGTGCAGCAGGGCCAACAAGGCCTTGTTCATTTAAACCATGCCAACTATCAAGCTTCCAGCACCAACCACCACGTCGGCCGTCCTCGTTCGTTCAGCAGCATTGATGCTGTCGGCAATCACTGCATGAACAATACTAACAGCATGAACGCATTCAGTTTCACCAACAATCATCGTGACAATGGCATCCACCACATCAACCACACGAACCACATGAACAACGATTTTCGTCGGTCAAGTTTGGACAATGGTTGCTTTGCCAATGTCCAACAAAATGTGGTCAACAGCTACAACAACAACAACAGCAACAACAGTGTCCAATGTGGCAACATCAATGACAACTTCCAGCAGTTCAACAACAGCAACAACAACATGAACAGCAACAGCAACAGCAATGGCTCCAACTGCTCGAACAACTTCAATCCATTCCAAAAGTCCAACTCCTTCCCACCCAAGATGAACAACGACTCACTTGGAATGAACAAGGCACATCAAGACATTGAAAAGATGAGGTACATGTTGTTTCAGCAGCAGAGCCGTCTTTTGAGGGTTGCCGCCAAGACTGCCTAAATTGAAATTGACCATGAATGGCGACCCTCGAGACTCCTCAAGATCCGAAATCAGTAGGATCATTTTGTCTAGTACTAAATTGTACACAAGCACTCTCAACTCAATCAAGCTCTCTCAAGCATCACACACACACAATATCACATCGTCACACACACGCACACACATGCAAGCCCAATTTTTGCTACTTTTTCACAACATGGGCACACACAAGCAAACACACGCACATTTTTTTTATCAGTTTTGACTGAATTTTGTACAAATATCAATTTTCCAATTTTTGCCAAGCAACACCAACGGCACCAACAATGCCAACAACGCCAACAGCACCAATTCCCAAAACCAATAATAGATTCATTTCACATGTTGATGGAAATGCAAACCATAGTAAAAATAGAAATATAGTTTCATAACACTTCAAACTTTGAAAGATTGCTCCATATTGTTTTATGCCTACTTACCTATTTATTATTATTTTTGTCATTACTTTTTTTCTATGCAAATATTTTGTAAGTAAATAATTGTAGCTAGAGTAAAAATCACCAGTGATTGTATGATATAATTCTACTCCTAGCATTTTGGAGCTCCTGTTTGTTCCTAAGTAGTTCCCTTCATTTCAAGTAGAGGAACAGACATTCGAACTGAATTTGAACAATTTAAAATTTCGATTCCCCGATAACCCAGTCAAAGGTTCAAAATAACAAGAGCTAAAAGCAATGTAACTATGGTGAAGCCATTTGACCACACAGCCTACGTACAATGCATCAATTTCATGACCACAGAGACACAGATTTCTATCTCTATCATTTCTACTTTCATCCTAACATGAATAATGAACATTATAAAATAATACGTATTTCATTGTGAAATTAAAACTTCTGTTCCAGTATTATGATTTGTCAATCAATGACTGTATTGTTTATAAATTTTGGTTTTGTGCTATGATGGTTTCAATAGTAGAATATCATTTGAAAGCAGATTGTAGTTCCTATTGTTCAAACAAATTAAATGATCAACTTAGAACATTCAACCCCAAATAGGCACGACACTAATCATTTTCTTTTAGTACAGGGCAAAGTATTGGAGAAGATAACCTTACAAGCCACTTGATAGTCTAGCTGTCTTGAAAATTTTGTCCCTTTTTTCCGCTCTAATATTTTTCTCAAGAAATTTAGCTAATTAAACAAGTTAAGCAACAAGTTCCACACCTTGGATACTATTTGTGAATAACTGTACCTACCACCCTGTATGACTTCAAGGGCAGCAATGGGGCAACCACATGTAAAGCACTGTCCACTCAAGTAATATTGTACCAATTGAATATATTACTTCAAAAGTGTGGTACAATTATATAACATTGAACGCAACAAGGCCATCAAAATCTACAAGAAACATTTTGACTGCAAGGGGGCATGGGAGCAAGTTTAAAACAAATTGATTTGAAATCCACTGATATTAAACCATAATGAGGCACAGTGGGAAATAATTTTGTATCTTGAGTATCTGGGACCACTTTTATAGTTTAGCAGCAGACAGCAGGTACTTAAATTAGATGTTATTATGATATAAAAAGAGTTGCAGCATTGTTGATGGCCATGAAATCGTGTTTCAATAATTTCATATTTGGAATATCACATTATTTGGAAAGATCATGCTCCGCTGATTGATTGTTGTTAGGTGACAGATCAATTAAACCAAACACAACTTATTTTTATTAAAAATGGGTCATATTTGTGTACCACACAAAATAATAATATGAGTATAAGGATACTTTTTCATGTACGTATTTCTTGTCTTGATTTAACAAACTCCTTAGCAACACTATTTTCTTGATTATTTTTATTTCAGGAAATAAAGATGTTAAGGAAATTACGCAAGTGTGATTAAATTTCATTAATGATGTTGTCATTTGAGTAATCTACATGTATTTACTACCAAAAACAAAATAAACAGACCTGGAATGTGTGATGAACATTGATCATCAATTGCAATGGTTGCCATTATGATAAATGATGCAACAAATGTGTGTTTCATTTGTCACTCATGCCATTTCTGACAAGCTGATTTATTTAGTCTACAATCAGATCACTTGCAATTAAATTCACCAGTCCTTTGACTATTTTTGCTGTTTGTATTTGCTGTCATCTGCCATGTGGAATGAAAAATTACCAAACAAAATAATACTTCTTTACTGCTTATGAAAGGTGTATCAATATTTGAAGTGTAAATTGTAGATTAGTTGATTCTTTAATAGTTGAAAACTGTTTGTTCAACCTGTTTTTACTTGCATCTATTAGTATTATCATCATTTGTACTACAATGACTTACTACTTCAAGTTAGACTCATCAGAAAAACTATATCTTGACAGAAAAATGAAAAGAAAATATGTACATTTAAATGTATTTTTGTCAACTTCTCAAACAAACACAAAAAATACATTGCTGAATTCATTCAAAAACAAGATGAAAACTTGCAGGTTTGATATCCATGACGAATCCATGATATTGCAAATATTGAGATGCATCCAATTACTTATTTTATGTCAAACTCAAACACTTCTGGAATTTGGCTTTCTTAAGGATGGTTTGGTCATCTGTTCTTCAAAGTGTCTCTGCCATCTTCACTTTCATTGTTCCACATATTTTTTCCTTTTCTTCCTCTTTGAATAATCTAACTCAATCATTGTTATTATACCATTGTCAAATAAAATACATAAAATATTCTTGTTCAATACACTGCTTGAATGGATTCATTATTGATCTAGGAATTCTTGAGTATTAACAGTGACCTTTACTGATATCACCATAATCATCCTTGGCACAGATTGTGCTGGGATAGATTTTGATGAGAATTTTGGTGGTTTTGATCACTGGAAAACCATGTAGACTATTTCTTAGGAGCTGAAGGGGAAATTCACCAACACAATACCCTCTACCCCCCTTTGATGTGAGAGGGAGTGGGTGAATTTGGAGCTGCTTTGATTTTTGTTGTGATAATGATTGCAACATAAGCACTTTGTTCATGAATATGTAGAGACTTTGTTGTGGGTGTTTGTGGTATTTGATGACCTGTGGAGAAAAGGAAACATCTTCTAACTGTAAAATTCAGTGAGTACAGCAATCCATGATCACCTTTCAACAAAAAAATGGATGTTTGTTGTTGGCTTCCTTTGGGGTTATTTAAAATATAAATCCATCTTTCTTTGACTTCAGATCAATAAGAACATGACTGGAAACAAACATAGTAGAAAGTATTTAGGTGAGAAGATGTAAATGTAATTTATACAAGAAACAAACACAAAGACCATCTGACTCAAGGAATGGTGAAATTCAGATAGAGGACTGTTTTATTATAGGCCACTATCTTTTGGGTCAGTAGTTGTTTGTTAGAGTTGATTAGTTTCTTGCTGAAATTTAGAAACTTTGTTTTTTATTTTATGACATATGACATCCAAATTTATTTCTAAGTAACTTAAATGATGGTGGTGAGGATAAGGACAATGAGGATGATAATGAGTATGGTGACAACCATGTCATTAATACTATTAATCATGGTTCATATTGTTTTTACAAAAATCTGAAAAAAATGTGAAAAGACACAAATTGGTTGTAAGAAATCAATAAATGGTGATTGTGATTGATTTCATCTTAGATTCTCTTTTCTAAAAATATTGAGCATTGTCAATGAGATAAAAGTCAATAATCATTTGCCTCAATGTCACATAGGCTTGTCGTACTTGAATTAGGTTTATTTTGGACAATTTTCTTGATTGGATTCAGTAGTAGGCTTTTGAATCAACTTGTGTAGCTCTATCTCTCAAGCCTACATTTTCAATAAATCAAATAAAATTTCTCCCATCAATCAGAGTCGTAATAGTAGTAGTTATGTTTTATATGTTGCTGTTGTTTGGTGCTGATGAATTTCTGGTTGGTGCTGTTTAATTTGAATGGAGTTTGCTAAGTTGGATTTGATGGAGTACAACTTGATGTGTTGGGTTTGTTGGAGAGAGTGGTACTTCAGTGCGCATTGATGTCCCATAGTAACTTCTTTTGAGCCTTGGGAGAAGTGATTCTTGGGGGTCAAGCAACTTGTTTTTTTGTGTATTGTGCTCCTTCTTGGGTGTCTTCTTTGGTGGATCCTAGTTTTTTAATTGGTATTTGATTATTTTTAGGGTGATAGCTGATTACAATCTCCATCAAATACCTCAAAATACTACATTTAAGGATCCTTTATCAATAAATTCAAATAAAAATAACTTGGTAAAGTAATATTGGACTGTAGATATTGTGGTACAAGAAAGGTCAGATTTCTTTTTACCTTGACATCATGCTATGAGGAGAATCCTTGCCAGATTCTTAGCTCTGGATTGAATATTTTTCCAAAGAAAGATAGTTGTTGGCAGGCAATAATCATTTCAACCCCTCAAATTTTGTAGCATTGTATTGAATTCACCATTTTTTCAATGGATTCAATAGAATTTTCAAAACTTACCATTTAGTTCTGTGTAAAATGGGCTTAAGTTCCTTTTGTGTAAATCCTAAGATTCACATTTGGTTTTTCAGGATTTTGCAACAAATTTGAGATATTGTTGTTTTGAAAGTACATCAGTATATAGTCATTCTCCCTCTTCCTATTTATTAAAACATTCAAGTTGGGGGCTGAAAATAACATTGATGAGTTTGAGATGAAATCTTACACATATTTTAACTTAGAATGTTGAAAGTCACATTTCTATTGAAATACTTAGCCCAGGTGAAATGCCTGAAGTACAGTAAAATGAGTCAATAGCAAGCAATTCATTTGCATGGAAACAAACAACCCCTCACTATTGGCGAGTATCCTCTTCAGGCAACAGGCAAGTTTTGAATCAAATGTCTTCCATCATTCATAAGCTTGCCTTTTATTTCTAGCTTTGACCATGGGTCAATTCCCAATTTATTGTGATGTTCACGATCAGACACCACAATGTGACATTGAAGGGAAAATGACATCAATTCAAGAGAAAATGGATTTTGGACATGCAAAAATGTTGAAATATTGGAGGTAACTTGTAATTTTCATTCATGAAAATACATAGGAGACAGTACTCAACTGCCCTAATTATAATCAAATGGTGGATTACATGTATTTTAAGAATCACTCATTATTCATCAACTAGTATTGATTATTTTCCATTTCCCACTGTTTACAGCAGTCCCCAAAGCAAGGTATCAATGGTTAAAAAGAAAAGATCAAGTGAAGTCTCCACCCTACAGACTGGCAGTTTGAACCACCATCAGGATTGTACCAACACTTACCAATAGCTCCAAAAGATTACTCTAATGCTTTACGAAAACAATAACATTCAAATTCAATATGAATGTTATCCATACTAGGTCTCATACTTGATCACAAATCATCTCAGAAACATTGAAAATTTTATTAATAAAATTTGAAAGCTATGCCAAACTGCATCATCTCCTTACCCTGATGAATTCAACATACACCTTCAGTTTCAATGAAAACAGAATATTTATTGATTTTTTAGTTGAACTTTGTTTTTTGTTGTCTATCTAGTGTAGTATCATATGTCTTAAATTATGATAAGTTGGTATTTTGTGCTGTTCTATATTCTTCTAAATAATATCACTGCCACTTGTTTATTATGATCTTTGAATTGCATTCAAAGTCCCAACTATATTTTGGAGCATTCTATGAACTTCTTATGATGTTGGTGTTTACTCACAGAAGGATAAGGAGCTATTAAGCCTTTGTAATTTGTACATGTTAATGAGTATCATATGCTAGTTGAATAACATGTCTTTAATATTTTATGAGCCTTATGATGATGTAAATCTAAGTGACTACTGTCATTCAAAAAATGATCATTCCTCTTCAATAATGATTGTGCCAAAGAAATGGTAGCCATCCAATTTTTGAGAATATTTTTGAGTGATGTGAGACCTGAAATAAATGGATAGGTAAAACATCAACAGTTTTTTCTATAAACTTCAAACTTCAACATGGAATCAATAATAGCAATTACCTAGTCAATAATATCCATATTGATTGGAATGATAATATCATTTCAGCACCCAACCAAGGGATTGTTCTGAAAGTTCAAGCTTTGCATCTGGCAATAGTATGTGATCAGAAGACAATTCATTGACTGCTGCTACTAGGTGAAAGTAGCAATGTTTTCAATTTTTGATAAAAGCAGAGCGAGATATCAACATTTGTACTAATTACCACCAGCCAAAAAATCAGAATCTCCCTTCAGAATGAACACACTAGATGATGAGTAGGAAAAGAATAGAATCCTTTCAAAGAGTGCAGTCATTGATTTCAATCTGCATAGGAATTGGTTCTAAAGGCTTCAGCTAAAGGGAAACCCAATCGACATTGACAATAGTGGAAATATGGGCCCTTATGATTGTGGAAGAAACATTAAGAATCTAAGTTTTGTTTACCTGAATTTGTTTGCATTTTTCTAGACTCGATCACTTTCAGTAATATTTTTTCCCTTTGTTGTGCAGCTCTAGTTTGATGTTCCAAAGAATATGGATCAGCTTATTATTTCCTGAAAATTTTCAGAATAGCTTCAGACCTCCATCTTCAATATCTACTTAACAAAGTTACCTTGAAAGAATTGTCTTCTTAATATCAAGCAAATCAATTTCTAACTCCTTGTGAAGTCCCAAAGATGTGTATTTTCACACATTGTACAGAATAATGTTTCACATTGTTCCTTATTTCATTTGAATTACTCCTCTTTCACTTAAAATCATAGCCTTGTTTCTTCAAGGTATCCCCCAAGTCCCAAGTCCTCATCCACCAAATGTTTAGGTACTCAAAAATTTATTTAATGTAGCATTAGACATTTATTTTAGAAAATAAGTATTCTTATCATGTTGTCTGACTTCAACAAGAACAGCAATAAGCTTTCAGGAAACACATGCATATTTGATGCAGTAAAATTGACAATGTTTGATAGAAATCCAGGTACAAATACTTTCTTACTTCTTTCAAGAATATTTTTTTATGGTATGTGCTTCAAGTTCAAGACCTAAAACTACCACAATTTCTAGTTTTAAATTATAGATTCCCAAACAGCCAAAGAATTTCTCTGATTATAGTTTTATCAAGAAAGTTTGATGCAGGATTAGTTGCAGAAATTTAGTTTCTTAAGCATGTCTTGACAAAATCAAAGCACAAGGCACACTGCTGTTGTATATTTGACATTAGTGATGGAAAAAACACTCTATTTGGAATGGTACTAATAAAACAAGACTAAGATTCTAAAACTGGTAAATTTCTTTTCTCCCACTCCCCTCGTGTATCATCGTAATAATGATAATATTCCTTACATATCATTATCATAGGGGTATGTGCATCAAAATCCCACCTTAAATTTACAGATCCTAAAACTTTAGTGCACCTTTACCTTTGAATTCCCACAGGAAAGGTCATCTTTTCTGTATTTCTGAGCAAGTGGTTTTGAGTAGCTTCAAGATTGAAACAAAGGAGCTTGTCATACGTTCACTCACAATTTATTCATGGGGAAATCTCTGTGACCTTGGGAAAATGGTTCTCATATCTTGGCAGTTCTTTTTATAGAAGCTGATCCCAAAAATCTCATCTTTCTTTCCCAATTAAAAGGGAGAAGCAGTAAAACATATCACCTGCATAGAATCTTAGATTGGATGAAATCTTTGTAAATAATCAATGAAAGGATCACCAGAACATTGAAGGCAATATTGTACATAAGAGTTAAGTATTTGATCAGTTTATGATGAATATTCATTACTATCTTTGTAATTTTTCCCAAGTCAAAAATTGACAAGTACGAATGTGTTAACAGCACAGAATGCAGCAGATGGTATACAAAGAAACAAATCTGAAAATCAAAAAGACACTCTACAGCTTCAAAAAAGAATGTTGTTCTGCAGATAATACATCTCCATTAATTATACTTCCTAAAATGAAAAAAGAGAAAAGTATTAAAATTGAAATAAATAATAAAATAATCTGAAATGCTATTCTCACCCTAGAAAATAACAAGCATCACTGCAATTGGAATGCAAAAATCAATACAAGTGTAAGTGCAAGACCAGCATTTGAATTAATACCCTTTTAGGTCAGTATTTGGAAACCTTGAAATAATATTATCATTATTTTGTGTGATATCCTGCTAGAATTAAGACACAACCATTTATTTTGAAAATACCAATCATGAGATTACTTCCAAAATTACCATAACAACAACCTTAGGTGCAAATGTCAAAGAATACAAATCAAGAATGAATAAAGCCAGGCACCTTGTATGAAGTAAATGCAAGAACAAATGAAAAAACTAAAATGTGTGACACATTGAAAATGACATATTCGGAGTAATCTCTTGCAAGAATTTGATCTCTAGAGTTTACTGCTGATAATTTTTAACTTTACCGCCTGTATATATTTTGGTTCATGTGCTGACATAGAAGATATTTTCATTCAAACAAACAAGAATAGCTTATTTATTCTCAGAGAGATCCATCAACACTTCCAAACTAGTGTTTGGTCAAGGATGTGATTCTGGTTATCAAATCATGACTAAACCTGAATCAGATCAGAAGCAATTTCCAATCAAAATTGGTCAATGCAGACTTGTTCCTTCTACTTATATTATTGCATCAAAATAAAAGATTAGAGTAACATCATCAACCAAGACACATTGTGATTGGTTGTGTTATCAATAGCCATTTCTGTTGCCATTAAACAGAATTTTGAACAGTTTTTATTCTTTTGACACAAAATCACATAGTCTATACAAAATTATAAAAAAGGTTTCATTGACAGATAACACCAAGTGTGGATTTGATTATTTCAATGGTGATGCAGATTTGATATTCTTTGGCAATTCTTTGGGTTTGGATTAAACTGTTCATTGTCTCCTACAGTTTATTTTGCTCAACTTGTTGATGAGATGATCAAGTAGAAACCAATATAAATGATCAACCACAGACCACAGCATTGGTAAACATTTTTTTGGTGCACTTTCTCTGTACTTACCTAGTAGCCTGCAATATGGGAATGTCACAAACTAGTACTAAGTATTAACAACACAACTTTCTTCATTCTCCTCTATCCCTCCCTCCCTATTGCTTCTATGCTATGAGCCCATCAAGGACCTACCCCACCCAAAAGATTCACATTGTGTGGAATATTATTTGTTGTTGATTGCATGATTCCCTCATTCTTCCCCATATTTTTTTGAAAGCCAATGGTGTGTGGTGGCCAAGTGATGGCCACTACCAAAGTACTTACCATAGTAAGTATGGTGACTGCCACCATGGTGTTTTCTAGGGAAATTAAGAGAAAATGCTCAGTTGCTTCATGCAGAAATAACAAAATTAATTTTGGTACATATGACCAACACATTTTTACTAAATTGCATGACCGGCCTTTGATACATTCGATTGGCACCACAAAAAATAATTTGCATGCATGGACTGTTTTGTAATTCTTCGCCACCATTTTGACAGCAAGATTCTGGCAAGATCCAAATCAAAAATGAAATCTTTACAATCAAATCTTGCTTGTTTTTTGCTTGCTATTTTTTTATCTTCAATTCATGTGCGAAGGTGAGATTGATATCAACCGTGCATGGTTGGAGGCAGGGGCATGATTTGCGTTGCGCTTATTGCATAGTTGTCTATTCTGTCTATTTTCATTTTGATTGTTCTTCTACTAGCATCCGCTGAAAGATTTCCCGAAGACTCTATGGTTTTCAAGGCCTCTGCTAACTCTGACGGGATTTTGAAGGCAATGCAATAATGTTTTCGTTGATGTGGTTATTGTGAAACATTGTGGATTATTTTTGGTTTACTCTAATACATTGTCAACAACGCCGCCTTTACGACAAATGGTTTGAAACGAGTAGCATCGAAACTTTGCATTTTGTTGATATTTTAGGGGGGAGACAAAGTTGTGGTTTCGAACGAATAAAAGAAATCTATTCACTATACATGAATATACATGAAGTCTCTTCCCCGACCACGATTGTTCGGCCAAAATTGAAATCTCAGATTATTTAGGCAGGCGATGCAACCGCACTACGTTTTTTCAATTTGCGTAGTCGAGTTTGCTGTTGATACAGCAACGACCTCAGGTGTTCAACCTCTTCCATGTCCTTCTTTAATTTGGCCTCCATGGAACTGATGGAGGATGTCATGAAGCTTTGGACACTCGTATCATTGTTGCTCATCACTGGTTCAGGTCGCAAAAAATAGGACGGGGACGTCGTCTCGTTGAAGTTGTTTGTGTTGCCAATGTTATTGATTGCGGGATTTGCAGAATCCATTTTATCCATATTGTCTAAGCCCCCACTTGTATCAGCGTCTGTAGGACATTCAGCAAATTTACCCGTATGCTCAATGCCCCCGCTTGTAGCAGCATCTGCACAGATTTCAACAAAACCTCTCGCTTGCTCGCGATGTGCGGTCGTGTTGTCCATGCCCCCTCTTGTTACAGAATCCAATAAATTTTCAGCAACATCTCTAGATTGCTTGCAAAGCGCGTTAGAATTTGGGGACGGTTTCCAAAAAACTCCAAGGATTTCATTGTCGTGCATGCCCCCCGCGCTCTCGCTCGAATGGCTGGCATTGGGAATATCAGTTTTGGTTTCTTTGGGCTGATTTCTGCAAATTTTTTCGTTGACATTTCTGTCGTTGACAATCATAGTATCATGGCTCGTGTTGTTTTTGTTCATGCTAGTGGTTTCGTCTGATTGTTGTTGGAAGAACGACATGTAGAAATTGAATTCCTCTATGTTTTCAAAAGCAGCGCGATTGCTAGTGCCATCGACCCATTCTTTTCTCAGGGGTCGGATGTGATTGCTTTGCATTGAAGGGATCACTTGAGTCTTTAACAAATTGCCAAATAATTGGTTTGGGCTCCCCTGGTTTGGGTTCAAATCTTGAGGTGCTGCAAATGGCATACTAGAGGTTTGAACATCGTTAACACTGGCATGTGAGGTGGCTCTGTTGCTGTTGTCCGGATGCTTCACTATCTGATTTTTTTCTCGTGGTGTCACCTGCTCCTTAACTAGATTTTTCTCCAAAGCCGATTTGTAATTTTTCACTTCCTTTTTGTACTGTTGTACGCTTATGTCACTCACGCAGGCACAAAATACGCGGGTCTCATCATCAATCCCATCTGCGCTTTTCCATTTCTTGGCAATCTTGTTGCTCAATTCATGAAATCCAATCTTTCCATGGGACTTGCGATGTTTGCGTTTCCTCCTTTTCTCCTTGCCGGGGACGTACCAATCGCTTGGCAAAACAAGCCCGTCGTATTTTGATGGAAGAGGTGGGCCTCGATACTCGGCGTCATTCTCAGGGGCAAAAACATTGTCAGGACCGAGGTCTGGCGTGACATTAAATTCAACTTGCAATATGTATTCTCGCTCTAACTGAAAGAATATGTTGTATTCGGTGTAGGGACGAGTCGGCTTCACCGGAATGTTGGCCATGTTGGTGGCAGCCTTAGAACACATCTTGTTGTTGTCACAATACTTCATAATGAACTACTACTTTGCCATTGTACACCTCTCAGATGGAATTTCAAAATGTCTGGTGGTTTTACCTGCATTACAATGTGCGTGGGGTACATACTCTCGCTCGTTGTGGTACAATAGGGTACAATTCGATGTGGTATTGTACCATACTCTACTTTTACATTGTTCTATCTTAGTACTGGATTGCTATGACAATTTCAAATTTTAAAGTCGTCTGGGAAGTCTAGAGAGGGACAAAAAGTTTCTCAATGAAATTAGATGGTGAAGATCCCCCAAATACTTACAAAGCAACAGCCTCTAAAATCATCCATACCATTTAAAATAAAAAAATACCAATATTCCATCCTCTATCAAAGTATGTATTCTTCTTTAAAGCAAATAAAATATATTAGACCTGATGAGACAAAATGTGCCTAGGCCAAATTATTTTACATAAATGCATTTAGGAGATATGATTTTTTTTTATGCTGGTGGTGCATTCATTTGGTGAAATGTTTCATCTTAGTTCTTAGAGACCTCAGAGGCCTCTTTGAAAAAAAGATGAAAGATGTAACAGATTTTGAAAACTGGCATGTGTTTTGTCTAAAAATAGCACTGATATTTATTACTAATACTAAAAAAACATAGGATATGATTTGAAGACAAAAAATGATGGTAGAACTGCAAAATACCACCAACAATACCACCTTTCACATAGAAAGCATGTACTTGTCAGGTAAAACTTTTCCATTTTGCCAGGTATGTAATGAATTGAATCTAAAAGTGACAAACAGACTATGTCCAGCCTGAGTTCTTATTTCAAGATATGTTTTGATGAAAAATGTAGAAAATCATTATTGATACATTCATTCACATATGAAATTTCACATAAGAAATCTACAGCAGGTAGGATTTAGTCTTTGTAGAAATTCTATTGTCCACTTATGTAATCTGCTTTCTTTATGAAAGATGGTTCTTTTAATGAATTTTATCACATAGACAAATAGAGAGTAATAACACATTTTGAATTTATTGATTATACTATTATTTCTTCTTCAAGTAGGATGATAAATGACAAAAGGACAGTAGAATTATGAGAATTCTTTGGCAGTATCAATTCCTTCATACTTTCGACTTATTTCACTTATGCTGCATGGTCCCACTTCATGCAAGAAGCGTAAAACCTCAATTCTTACTTATGATGGTTCATGGGAGGTGGTTGGCCACCTAAAAGAAAGGAAATCATCTGCTTGCATTTTGCTGTAAATGACAATACATACCATATGATCATTAAGGGATAGTAAATTGTAATTAAATACTCTTCATCATTTACCCAGTCACTGGATTTCACTACACAATTGAAAAGAGCATAAAACTACTTTTTTATACCAAATACCCCATATGTCAAATTTTGACAAATGACCCTCCCTAAGCATTTTTGATTGTATCAGGCCCCAAATCAAGTTCTCTAGATTACAATTTAATAAATATTAACAATCCAACACTTTCAAAGAGTCACATTTAATTCTAAAAAGAACAAAAATACAAAGATTAGGCATTATTTTGAAGAGATGTTTCATTGTGTTCTACTTAACTCTGAAAACATTCATCATTTCTTTCTAAAATTAGTCCAAATCATTAGTTCACTCAATTTGCCTTGTGGTTGGTACAAATCAGAAATGAAAAATATTAACATTTTAGACTGAGATAAAAAGCACTACAGTATACTCCTGGGGGTATGGTACTCTTAAAAAATAAGAGTAATAATGGTACTAAAAAATACCTATCAATCAATTGTCAAAAAAATAACAAAAAGCTAAACCATACAATACCAATCATAATATTCACTGGAAGTTACTACAGTATGTTCACAATAAAAGTCCTTTTTGTACAAACTTTTCTATTGTTCCTTTGTTGAAGTTTCTTTATTGACATTTTGAAACAAATTCATTTTGATTTTTGGAGATTCCAGGAGATTTGCAAAACTTTGATTTTGCCTCCAATAAAACTATATTTTTACTTGAGAATAATAAAAAAGTTGTAGAAAAAAAAAAACAAATAGTTTGCATTCTTCACCAAAAAATATATTAATTCCATACATATAAAATAAACTATTATTTCATAGGAACGTTCTTGCATACAGAACTTGTATATGGATATGGTCTGTACTACCTTTTGTGTAGATTTTTTGTTATTATTTGTGATATATTTGAACATGACAATTCATAACAGCTTGTAATGCTGTACACAATCCAGAAAATAGTAGTATGTCTTATGAAAGAAATTAGGTAGAACCAATTCCATTGATAAAACTAACAAACAACTCAAAAATAATAAATGGTGGAGTTGCATGTTTGCTACAGGGGTTGGCCACCATTAAACAAGGAAAGTATTTCTCAGGCTATACTAGGTGGTTTTTGAACATTCAAATTTTGGGATTTAGGACTTAGATAGTACTAAAGTATAAAAATTAAAACTTACAATGTGATGAACACTTACAAATTCTGGTCTAGAGAGCCATGAGGATTGCTATTTTATGAGGATCTAGATCTACATAGCTAGTACCTTGGGCCTAAAAAAAAACAGTCCATGACAGCAACAGTCTCCTTGGGCAAAAATGATTGGAACTGCCACACTGGACTGGAGCAGGTGAGACTAGGTTTAACACAATGAAGGCATGAATATTTGTTGAAATAAGCTTTCCTTAATTAAAATCTATGTCATAATCATCTTCAAACAAGTTTTTGATTTTTCAATTTACTTTTGTTTTATTAACAAATAACATGAATTAGGGCAGTGAAAAAAATCCATTTGCTATTTATTCCATGCATTATTATGTACATAACAGTGATGTAAATGAATGAGTCATTTTATCTCCTTGTTTAATAAACCCCATATATGTACATGTCTTTTAAAACTCTCCCAGAGATTTTAATCTGCATAAAAATTTAGCCATTTTTGAACCAAACCAGGCATAAAAATGGATTACACACTTGAAAACCCACAGGATAACTGTTTGAGAGGGGGTACAACTTAAACATTGACTGAAATATGGTGTTTTAGAGACACCATGAGATGGTATCAAAATGGTTCCGA
>JALLOT010000876.1:0-17238 GCA_036939595.1 Thalassiosira livingstoniorum
TGTAAGTGTAAGTGTAAGTGTAAGTGTAAGTGTAAGTGTAAGTGTAAGTGTAAGTATAAGTGTAAGGGCAAGGGCAAGGGCAAGGGCAAGGGCAAGGGCAAGGGAAATGGCAAGGGAAATGACAAGGGAAATGACAAGGGAAATGGCAAGGGAAATGGCAAGGGAAATGGCAAGGGAAATGGCAAGGGAAACAGCAAGGGAAATGGCAGGGGAAACAGTAAGGGTAAGGACAAGGACAAGGGTGAGTGCAAGGTTAGAGCAAAGGTAAGGATAAGAGTAAGAGCATGGGCAAAGGGAAAGGCAAGTACTAAGGCAAGGACTAAGGCAAGGTAAACAGTGTTCAAATTAATCAAATACAACAGTTGGAAAAAAGATACATCATGAGCAGCAACTGACAGTAGTGGACAAATGAGTAGGGGGAATGACTGGTAGTGCTCATCATTGGAGAAGGGGTATATTTTAGGGACATAAATAGAGGGCTATGGATGGAGAAATACCAACCACTCACCATAAAATTACACCATTGTGTTTGCAGGTGCTGGATAAAAGCACAACATTGAAAAATGGATTAATATGTTGTAGTACCATACAAGAAATAGCATATTGTCATAAATTACTGAGTATCAAATGCTATCAAATGGCAATTGAAAAAGATATATAATAATGATGAATTTTACTCCAAATACTTCAAAATGTCCTGAAATATTTTGGAAATATATGTATAAAAATTGGTACATTTTGAGCCAATATTGAACCCAATCCTGAAATCTATCAAAATTGATAGATTTCCATACTAGCTTAGGTAGGTCTAAGCAAAATCTGAAATCTTTCAAAAATGATAGATTTCAATAAACTATTCCTATGTTAATTCTACGGGCCCGTGATTTTGTTTAATTTTTCAGGCCCTCAAAGGACATCAAAAATCCAATTTTTTGGCTCTCTACAGTAGTCCGTTTTCACTGCCAAAGAATCTCAATGGCCAGTATGGTACAACCATAAAGGTGTCTGATTTTCTGATTTTTAGGTAGAAGAGTAGTATGTATGGTAATCTATTAATTCAGTACTTATGATTAATATCCAGACAATAGAAACTTACCAGCTAAAATCATATTGTCAAAAATCATACTTATTCCTAAATTCTAAAATAGAGTAAATACAACGATGGTTACGTACCACATAATTTGTATGTTGTACATCATGTTTTAGGTATGTATATCCTACTTCATGGAACTAGTATGTTTGAAATCTATTGTTTTTTGATAGATTTCAAAAAAGGAAGAAAAACCTTAATCAAAATCTATCAAAAACAATAGATTTCAAATGGGTGGGATATGTTTTGTCCTCTTGGATCCAACCAGGCAGCTGTTCACTTCCAAAGACATTGCACTTTGGTAATCTTGGTGGACAATAAGGTCCTTGATGGTGTAGCCTTGTGCTTCCGCAAAATATTTCATCCAGAAAACATCTGGAGATCCATCATCTGTGTCGACAAGTTCAGTCTCTGTACTGCTCCTTGTGTTGACTTTTTGCTTGTGTGAGGTACTCACAACTGCTCCTTTGCCTAAAGTTAAGATCACTCCCATATGACCTTTGCAATCCTCATGAGTTGCATTATCCATGGACAGCGTAAGCTTCATATATCTGGTGCCTTTGAGGTATTTTAATACTTGCTGTAGTTCAATCCAATCATCCTGGTCCGGTGATTTCACATGTGTAGTGAGGAATGCAACAGCCATTTGGATATCTTGTCTCACCTTGGATCCCACAGAAAGAAGCTGAGCTGTGAAATGGTAAAAATTTCTTTCTTTTTGTCATTTAGTTTCTTGGCACTTGCATCATTGCGTATTTTAAACAAGTTTTTGGTTGCTGGTGTTGCAACTGATGGACCCAGCACTTCTGGAAATTCTTCAAGCATTCCCTTTGTGTATTGAACCATTCCCATTTTTATGTCTCCTGCCTTTGTAAAGTCCAGGTCTATGCCTAAGTAGTTGTGACATTTGCCTCTATGCCATCTCTAAATTTTGTTGCCTCATCAGGATCAACATGTGAGACCTTCAGGTCATCAACATGCCACAGGACAGTCATTTGTTTTACATTGAGCTGTTTGTTCACCATGCATGGATTGTAATCATTGATTTTGATTCCCTTCTTGAGGAGATTGCCAAGCAACTTCTTATAAAACAAGAGCACAGACTTTTAAGTTGTCCGTAGACAGCGGCTCTGAGCTGCACATAAAGAACTAACTTTCCATTCTTGAATGTGAGACATGGTTGATAGTGCTTGGGGTCAACTTTGGCCATTAATAAAGCTAGCTTACCCTCCATTCTCATTATAACACAGTCTTTGTTGCGGGCATGCAAAAATGCACCAGGGATGTCCATGGCAGCAACTTCCCTGCTTTCATGTGCACCAACTGCACATGAAAACATTACTGCATTTGAAGCTGACTGCAGTGAGAGACATGGCATCTTCCTTCTTGAAGATATCTCTCTGGTTCCTCCCATCTGCACAAGCTTGGGTTTTCACACTTTGATCTCTTTTGTGTTTTAAGAAGATAAGTTATCCAAGCACATTATTCTTTTCTTCTTTTGTTAACTTGCTTGGATCTAGTGGCTCAAACACATTGTAAGTTAGCATTTGAGTCAGCTCCTTTTGACTGCAATTTCACCATTTTTTCAAAATTTATCAAGCCTGGCCTTTAGGCTATACTGATTAAGGACAATACTAGCCAATAAATCATTCTCAAATTTGGGGTGCTCTTTCACATATTGTGCTAATAGCACATGTTCTTCAGCTTCTGCTTCATCGATTGTAGTGTGGACAAATTCTTCAGCTCCCACAAACATGTGTGAGTAATCTCTTCTTGTGTTTCTTCATAGGCCTTGCCTACAAGGTACATGCTGTTCTTCTTCATTATCACTTTCATCATCTTCATTTTGCACTCCTGCAGTAGGTGATTGGTCTTCATCATTGGCGTTGCCTTCTTGTAACTCTGACTCATCTACCTCTTCTACTTTTATATTTGGTTCTCTGATTAGCTCTTGATCCAGAGCTCTGGCTTGATGTGTATCAACTATGTGTTCATTGTCTGCCACTCCTATTGGATGGTTTGGGATAGGTTTGTTCAGCTCTGCTTTATCCAGACCCTGGTCAGCTGCTGTCTCATCTGGTTTTGTTTTGTCTGCATCTTCAGGTCCTTCAGGTTTGGGTTCCATGAGCACACCTGGAAATTTGGCCTTTATGTCAGGAAAAGGCTGAGTGCTAGGTTCTCTCATCTCTTCCGCCTCTTATTTACCATTGTCACATGCATACTTTTGTTGTTTTCTGTTTAAAAAGTTCCATTGTTGACTATTTTGTCCCTCCTTCAATGGAATTGCTTCCATGTCCTTGATAACACTCTGTGGCATAGGTACTTTGGTAAATTGTTTTCTGACAATCTTTCTTCCAGTAGTGAAACACATAAATTTGTTTGAACCCTGAAAGTTTGCCACAGGGTTGAGGTTTATGTATGGTCTCATCTGAGTCTGAGTTGCCATTGTGTTTGTGGGCACTGGCTCATTGTATGCCTTGCAATAGGCACCAAAGGGCACTCTGCAGTGTTTCTTGTAGTTGAGTGCCTGCCTTACAATGATTTCTCTTGGCCCATATCAGCGGGAGACTCCTGACTTTGATGGAAATGCATTTTTCCATAGAGCTATGAAATGAACCAACTCCAATATTACTCTTGCTGGGATGTGGGCAAAAAGTATTGTGTTTATTACTCCTCATCCTCTCTCTTTTATCACCCTAATTTTTCTTTCTATGTCAGTTACATGTTCACTTTTGGCTGTGGTATTCAGCACGGCATTGTTTATTTTTGTTCTTATCTTTTCAAATTCCCCATCCATCAATATTGTTTGGCCCACAAAGGACCCTCTGGCATAAACTTGCATCACTCTATTTAATCCATTGGCAAGTTCAGCTGATCTTCTCCTGGGGCTGTGCTGTACAGTCACAAATTGGATATCCCTAGACATTGTGATTAAAAACACCAGCCCATCCACAAACATAACATCAGCTACCAGCATGACAAACTTATGTAAGCGCACAAAATCCATAGGGATCACAACATATTCTGGTCTCACTTTCTCTACCTTCTTTCTTACTGTTTTGCCCCTGACTGTTAGGATGTTGGGCCCAAAGATTTTTCTGGCATTAGTTACAGCTTCATATGTAATAGGGCAAATTGGGATCATTTTGTTACATATCATCCCTTTAAAATCCTTCTCAGAGGGATTGATAATCATGCCCAAAGCTCTGCATGCATCGTGGGCTTCTTTCACCTGTTTATGGGTGAATCCTTCCATGTTCTTAGTCTTAGCGACAGTATTTACCAAGACAAACACATCACTGCCTGCCTCATCAAGGTCAAGGTAGTGGAGTCCCATGTCACTTTGAACAAACTTCACGCTGCTGCTTCCATCAGGGGTATGGACCACAAACACCTTGTCTTTGCTGCTGTCATATGTGATTTGAAAACCCTTTTTCTCAAGGTATGCAAATGAAAGAATATTTGCTATCCCATGTGGGTTGTACCACACATTCAAGCTTCCAAACTTGGCTCTCACGTCCATTGACATAGAGTCAGTATTGCAGTGGGTTTTAACTGACCGTGAAACCTTTTTGATGTCAGTGAGGTATTGTTTGCTTATGGTCACATTTGTTGTGGACTGATTGTCCAACAACAACCAATTCCTTGGAATGGGCATCCCCCTCCTGGTCTGGTGAAAGGAGTAGTCATCCAAAAAATCCAAATCATTGCGGTGTGTCTGAGCATTCATATATTTGTCATTGTTGTTCTTTTTGGGACAATTGCGGGTGATGTTGTTGTTGAGAGTTCTGCAGTTGTAACATTTAACATCACCATTTTTGTCATGGATGCCTGGCACCTATTTCTTTTCCTTTTGAACCAATGCCACTTTGTCATTGGCTGCTTTCTCTCCTTTGTCAGCTTGCACAAATGCTAATTTGCCAGAGAAGTTGCTCTGAGCAATCTCCTTTCCTTCAAACTTATAATTGTTGAGTAGTGTCAATGCCACGTTGAGGGTCTTTGGATATTTGTCAGTAACGAGCACATACCAGTTGCTCAGGTCATCTTTCAGTTTCAGCATCTTATAGTGACCATTGTCAGCTGTGCTGATAAACATTGCGGCCAGCACTTTATTCCTGACTGCCACCAACATATTCTTCTCTTTGTCTTTGGTAGGGTTGTTTGTTGTGTTGGGGGGATTGTTTTGTAATATTCTTCAATCAATCCTGGCTCCATAGCCACACTCCCCCATAATTCTCCACTACTTTGATCATAGCCTTGAACTCTTTATAGAATTCTGTATTTGTAGTACAGGCCTTCTGGTAGTAAAGGTAGGCCCTCTTTTTGCTTGAACAAGGGCAAACATGCCCTGTCTTTGGTTGTCAAATTGACAGGCCACACCACAGATCAACAAGAGCAATTGGATTGCATCTTGGGATGCTTTCACAGCATTGAAGGTGGATGTTCCTTTGAGTCAACTCTTGAGTCAATTGAAGCACTGCCCAAATATAAGGGTGTATGCTTTCTTTACTTAAATTGTCCTCTAAACTTTCCTTTTTCTTCTTGGTTGCCTTGACATCCATTGCCCAAATGATCATATCCTCTGAACCGGCTACTGCACCTGCTGGGGCTAATGGAATATCAACTTTGACAGGGTCCAACTCTTGGACACTCTTTGCCATGTTGGCTCCTTTTGTAAATTCTCTTTGAATATAGTCTGCAATATTCTCAACAGATTTGTTGAAGAGAGCAACAAAACATGGGTATCCATGGTCAAAGATGCCATCTTTTAATATGGAGATATTGCTCTTGTATTCACTTTTCAATCTCAATTGTCCTGGCTAGCCTCAGCCACAGCCACCACCTCTACCACATCCTTCTTGTTTCACCCTTTTGGACATGATTATTGCCGCAATAATTAATAGATAATGTTGAAGAATCATGCTTTTGTACCTTGTACTTTAGTCCAGCCATGAGCATAGCTAGGCAGGCATTGTAGACTCAAATCCAGTTACAACTAGCAACTGAGATTATCTATTAATTATGAGCTATTTACTGCTTGTTCATTGGCAGCTCTCCATGCCAAATCCTTCTCCTTTGCACTCATGGCAAGCTTCCTAGTTTTCTCCTTTTTGTATCTTTTTTATCTTTCTGACATGGGAGCTGCAATCTTGTTCCCAACAAAAGGATAATATTAATTAAAAACACTTTTTCAGGATTGGTCTTGCACGAACAAGCTGCGAGTTACTGAAAAAATAGCTTTTTATAAGTCTTACACCAGTACTACTACCTGCGAATTCCTACGTACTTGGGAGTGGCACCAGCCACTTCCGCTGCCGCCAACAATGGCGATGTCGCCTCTGGTGTAGTCCCTACAGACTGCAGTTGGCTGCCACTGTTGGCACATCCCTCAAGTGGAAGGGGCGTCACCAGGCCTACCTGTGATCTAGGACTACACCGACCACCAAGCTGCCACCCCTCAAATGCTACGCCACTGTCCCGCCAGGATAGCTGATTTACAGACTGGCATAACCGCCAATGACCGGAGCCACCAAAACAGCACCACAACACAAACCACCCCAACCCCGACCTATGCAGTCGCGTTGGGCTCAGCAGCTACGGCTTATCAATGCCGCTTACCAGACGCTCAACATGGTGATTGGGTGCATCATCCGCCGGAGTGCAAGAGAATCAGGAACACAAAATATGACTTCATCCCTCGACAGATCGGGGGAAAGGGGGAACGAGTGCGCAGTGAGCCGCCTCCCCCACAAAGTGATGAGACATCAATGCCATCACATTGTCCGCTCAGCAGCGGGCACTGTTGTTGCAACAGTTCCTTCCCCAGCCAAATCTGGGTCCGAGAAAGGACTCGCATGCTGCCACTCGATTTGGCAGTGCAGCAGTGTCGAATAGTTTGCGTTCCTAATGATGGCATCAGGATTCTCTTGTAAAGGGGAAAGAGAGCCTCAGTGAGCCTCTTCCCCATCAAATGACGAGGCCATTAGTGCCATTATCAATGCCCGCTCAGTCACGGGTATTGTCGTCAGGAAAGCCCTTTCCCCAGCCGAATCTGGGTCAGAGAAAGGGCTCGCGTGCTGCCACTCGCTCTTGTAGTGCAGCCGTGATCACCTCCTTCGTTATTGATGGCATCAGTACCCAGTCTGGTCTGAATCCACACCACACCCTCCTCCCTATTCTGACCCCCCACACCCAATGCTGGTCTCAACAGGCGCAAAACAACGATCTCTACATAGGATTTCCGGCAACCTGTTAGTGACGGCATAAGGGTGCCCAACAGCCTACTCCATCTTCTATATCCCGTTCTTACTTCCTTCACCAGACCTGATAAAAAATCAAAAGTAGTCCTCAAGGAGAGAATAACTTCTACTCCGCCTCATGCATGGGAGCAGCGAGCCAATGCCAATGGCTACAATGCTTTTTCAGTGCTACCCCAGACAAAAGTAACAATTTACAGCCTCAGATTTGGATATGATTTGGGCCACCTGAATCTAAACGAATGCAAACGGTCAAATTGTTCATCTTTGTTGTCAATTGGCTGCTGAACACTAACAAACTTCAGCACCCAAACTCAGACATAGCTTGCTTGATGTACAAACAGATCATCTCTGTCACACTATGGGTAATTTTGGGCTTTGTACCAATAAGTGCAATTTAGGACATCCTCTGAGTGGATTGTCTATACGTAGACCAACTAAATGTACTCTAAAATTTCTGTTTTACTACTCTCAATGACTTGCTTCTGCTTTTCAACCATGAAGGCATGCAATTTCTTATATTCCCTAACAATTCTTATGAGGTCATGTTCTTTAGGGACTAAGCAATGTCAACAATCTGTGTGCTATAACTCAGTGGCTTCTGTCAATGCTTGGACCATGGCCTTGGCAGTGTTTACTATCTCTGCATCATCTTTAATTTGTTTTTTGTGTTTCGTTTGACCTTGGACTCATAGTGTGCAATTGAAGTCCAAAGTGGCATGTTGTAGACAAACGGTAAATGATTGAGTAGATATGGTCAAATCTGTTGCTTATCTTCTGTGTAGCATCTTCCAAATTCTTTGAGCTTGTCATTTTCTGAGTCAATGGTTCAAGACTTAAGCCTTTTGAATCCAGCATCTTCATACAGACATCTTGCTCGGTGTGAATCAAATGGAACCCCAACCACAACATTTGCATGGACCCTTGTGCATTTTTGAGTGCAAGTAAGACACATCGAGAGGAAGGTACCATACCAATTGCCACAAAACATGGGACAGACAAATAAATGATGACAGAACAAAAAATTTTTGATTGGCTTCTGGACATGCTGCTCCATAATAATTATATCAATTTTTCCACCTTCAAATTTCATGTGGGGTCCATTGGAGAATTCATACGTAGCCACAGCATGTACAAAGAAGTCAGAATCTGTCACATGGGCTATGATCCAAGCAGAAAGATTGCGTTTCTCAATTTCTTCAGAATCAGCCCCAAAATAGTCACCAAGTAGTTTCTGGATTGTCAAAAGGAGAGGATTGCATCCATTGCTGTTGTAGCTGCATTTGTTTTCATTGATTTGAGGTGCATAGATTAGTTAAACATGTTTCAACTTAGCTTCTTGGTGAAATTTAATGGGACAATAGTACTCATGCAGAAATGGTGATAATTCATACAGCATGCAGTTTGGAAGAAACCTGTAGAATCCACCTTGTTTCCCATTTAAAGATTTGGGGCATGTTTCTTTCAACGTCTTGCTGTGACCATGTAATATTCTGACGATTTTCCATTTGAACTCTATTCCATACTTCCCACAAGCAGGGTCCGGTGTTTTCATGCTTTGCTTGTCACAGCAATATTGCAATGGCTAACGTCTTGATTTTTCCCTTCTGGCATATTTCATTTTGGAGTAGTCAGTGGCAATGTGCTTACTTGTTTTATGGTCAACTATCCAAAAGTCAGCTGTGCCACTTGGCTTTTTGTCCTTCTCTTCATTTGATTTCTTATCTCCAGCAAGGGGTTAGAGTCTGGGAGTGAAAGTTCGCCAAAACCGCGCGGGAAACTTGCTCCCCAAGATTTAGTTCCACGTGTCCATTTTTGATTTCTGAGCGCGTGGTGATTCACGAGAGTTTGTTCGACGAGGAAAGGATTCGTCTGTCCTTCGACTAAACTCTCGCGAATCATCACGTGCTCAGAAATCAAAAATGGACAGTGGAATTAAATCGTGGGGAGCAAGTTTCCCACGAAGGGAGCTAACAAAAACTTTTTTATTCACTCCCAGTCTCTATTCCCTTGTCTCCAGCATTGATTCCTATAAATAATTGCACTGTTGACTCAGCATCAATTTTTCAGTCACATCTTTCCAATTCTGCACTTGCTTGCGCTCATGCAGAATTGGAAAGGTGTGACCAAAAAATGGTGTGGAGTCAACAGTGTGAGTGTTTACAGTAATTGCTGACTTGTTGATGTCACCATTTGAAGATGAAAACAATGTTTTTTGTTGTTAATTGTTGGTAACCATTTGTTGCATGTTTGTCAGTGTGATATACTTGCTAAAAAATGCACAAAGCTAATAATATTCAAACTATCTGAATTACTCAGGGACTGGAACCAAAACATGCCAATTATCAGACACAGAACATATATTTCATTTGAATGTGTGTTTACCAAATCATGTTTGAAAATTCCTGCAAATTATCCCAATATTTTATGATTAGAGCTTTAAAGAATATTCACACAGTGGCTTACATGGCAAAAAATTCATTCTGTAAGTTTCAATTTCAATAAACTTAACCTAAATTAATATCTATTTGTGTGATAGTTTGTTAGCTTTTTGTTACAATTCCATTCCTTTTTTACTATGTTTTTTATTAGTACTGCTGTTAATATTGTCTTTTAAATTACCTTTATAATGCTAAAACAAGCAAAACTGGATACAATTTATACCAAAAAGTGTGTATTTTTGTCACTACTACCTGCTGTGTATTTTGATGTATGTGAGTATGTATACTATATTAATCATCTAAGTAGTCATCCTAGGACATTTTTCTTGTATCCCAAAGTGCTTATTTTGTAAAAATAAGCTTAGGATGAAAAAAATTAGGCATTTTGTGGAATACAAGAAAAATGTCCACGGACTGCTACACACGAAGTCTTACTCCTTTGTATTCCATGCCAGTGGGCCAAAAAAATGGCCATTGGCCTTTTTTTCTGGCCCACTGACATGGAATACAAAGGCGTAAGACTTCTTATAGTATTCCATCACCATGATTCTCAGCTTTGTTTGCTGATTGACTGCAATTCCACATATGCTTATTCTCCTTAAATTATATGCACTGACCATAGGGATTCTACTGCAATTTCTCATTGTTGAGACCCTTGGTCATTTGAATGCCACTAACAACAGCATTAAAATATTTGAGGTGATGGATCCAGACCATTTTCTTTCCAGTACATCTATGATATTTCCCCACATCTTTGATAATTCATTCTGGGTATAAAATTCAACCTTTCTTTTTAAGACCTTTTGTTTCTGGAAGCAACTTTTTTAAAGGGATTTTTTGCACTCCCAAAAGTATTTATCCAGATTATGCAGCATATTTCTCTCAAGAGGAATTCTTAAGTTTAGCATTTATGTTTAAACTTCTTTGAAATTATAAGAGACACATGACATTTATACAGCAACTCTACAACCTACTGGAGACAGGTGCTGTGTGGGTTCAATACTGGTGCTCATATTTGGACTGGTTGGTTGGTCAAGCATTAGGTGCAATCATTCTGTATTCACTGAAATTGCCAATTTTACAGACACAAAGAGGGATCCAAGATTTATTATTATCTTGCCTAACTATCATTATTTGATTTTGGAAAAATTTTAATAAAATGATGTTTTACTACATCTACTTTCTTCTTTTTGTCTCACTCCCTTTTTTCTAATCATTTGTTCTTGCTGTCAGATCCTTTTTTCGTGAAAAGGACTCAGCTGACAACCCCCAAAATACAAGCCCAATGTTTCCAATCTGGATGAAAAATCCATCATCATGCTTCCCAAGGCTAGTTTCTAGCCCAACAATCAACCCAAAATATTTTTCCAGTAAGGTGACAACAATGGCTATTGTAGTCTCTTTGTTTGCTTCATGTTGTTGTTATGTTTGCTTATTCTTTTTGTTTGCCCTTATCCCTTCCTATTTTTTTGATTGGTGTGTTTGCTGCAATCTTCATTGTGTTGCATCTCTCCCCATCCTGTGTAAAACTCAATGATCATTGCAGTCATTGTTTGGTTGTTGTTACTATCATCAACAATGGAAACAACAAACATCAGTGGAGTCACTTGCCTCCCTTCTGATGCTGCTTGTTCTTTTTGTTTGGCTTTAGCTACTTATTGCTGATGCCTATGCTTGCAATTGCTTGTGATTTCCTGCAATCTACTGTTCTGCCATGTATGGACAGAGAAGTTTTTCTTGGCTTTTTGCAGTGTCACCAATGACAAATGTTGGCAGAACCATGCTGCCAACTCACACACAATGGTTCCAAGACAATGTCATTGTTTTATTCAATTAATTTTTTTGTTTATTTTTACATTAAATTTTGTTTTATGATTCAATTATTTTTATCTTAATTTACAATTAACCACAACAGATCATCATTAAATTGCAATTACATAAAAGCACTATTTTTATATGTTGAGCTACATTCATTAGAATAACAAGCTAGTAGTAATTCTTACCTGTACTATTGCAATAGTTTTTTGTTGCTAATGTTGTTTCTGTTTCTTTTGCTGTTGCTGTTGTATTGTATTGTATTGTAAAAGATGCCCCATCATGATTGATTGTTGCATCATGGTGGTGGGGGCAAGTAGGTTGCTGCTCTCTAGTAGCTCTATCTAGTAGCTGTTGTTAGCTAGCAAGTGCAAGCAGTTGTTGCATACACGGTTTGGTGGTTGCTTGTTGCTGCTTGTTGCTGTTTGGTACAATGTACTTAGGTATAAGTAGGAGTGCCATAAAGTAATGAAAAAATATTATCTACAATTCTTTTATTTTTTGGAGCCGTTTGTTTTGGCTTTTTACATAAATAATTTCTCTATCAATGCCATTGTGCTGTTCAAATATGGCTGAAACTCTCCTAAATAAGTCATAGAAGAAATAGATATTTAATTTATTTTTGTTAAAAATGAATTAACATAAAGTAAAATATATGTAGACTGAGTGAATTCATTGGTTGTATAGGTTTTAGGTTTAGGTAAAAATCAAAAAGTATTTTAGGGAGAAAAGTTGGTTCAAGTTGGTTAGGCCTCATATCATGTAAATTTGTCCGATAGTCTAGGTACCATATGAATGCAACTGTTCCATACTTAAAAGTATGATTCCAGAAAAAAGGTCTCTTTTGTTTTCTTAGAAATTTGTCACATTACCAGCAGGGGATCTCCTGGTCCCTAATTTGGGGAAAAATAAATATAAATATTGGTGAGGTCCTTCCTCTCATATCCCAATCCTTCAATTCAATCTTGATTTTGGAGCTTGCCAACAATCATTGACAATGGTGTTTCTGATCCTAGGGAAACATAACTTAATTTGGTGCACTTTTGTGAAACAAATAGTGGATTACTTTTATAAATAGAATTCTCTTCGTGGACTTTATTGTCTGTAGTTTGTAGTTGCTGTATCAGAATTCAGGTATTTGGTTCAGGGGCTCCACATTAATGTACAAAAAATCTAGCTTGGGATATGGTCAGCACATGCAAAAGCAAACAAAATCATGGCATAAAATGGCAAAGAGCAAAAGTACCATCACCACAATACCACTAAATGAAAGAAGCAACACAACATAAACAGCAAAAACCCATATCTTCTGCTACCATCATCAAGGTGTTAAATTCTTCAGCTATCTAACAATAGCCATGGCAATGGACTGGCAACAAGCCACCAAATGGTGTGTGGCCAATTTTTTGATGGCATTCTACAAGTGTAACATTGATGCCCCATCCCCCCACAGCCATAAAAGTCAGTTGACATTCGCCTGAGCAACAGAAAATCACCCCATTTTGTTTACCTTTACAATAAGGCTGATTATGACATCCTAACATCAATATCAAGCCTTCCCATCCGTTTGAAGCATTTTGCATGGTTTGTGTTGCTGCCACTGTTGAGGGGATAGTCACCATAGTGTTATCTTGAAAAATCTACCGATATAGATTTTGTTAGGCTTACCAAAAATAAGGTGGCTTACTAAAAAAGTATTGGTAATTTTGTGTAAAAGTCTCAAATAATGACTATTTTGGTTGATTCTGCCACCTGCCACTCTGATTTAAGGTGGTGTTAGCAAGTAAAGCAATCCACTCACTAGCACAAGTCTCAATTAAGATATCAACATCAGGGTGACAACAAGAATCCAAACCACTAGCTCTTGTCAGTTGCATTTTCTTACTATGGTTTATTATCCAGCTTTTGTCCTTTGATTTTATTTGTAAACCCTAAAAAAATACATAATCAAAAATGAATTAACTCACTACCATGGCAACCATCAGAAAACAAACAGAACCACCCGCCTCCAAGAGGCAAAGAAGGTGAAGCTGAAGCCATGGAAGCCTTACAAAGAGCACTCATGTGGAGATGCTTACTGGGCATACTATGTCGGCATAATTTCATTCAAAGAAGATAAGAAACAATGTGGTCATGACAACAATTTATCAGAAAGGAGATTGGTAAACTAAATCTGGAGCACTTCATCAAGTACTCCAAGCAGAGGGTCTATGGCAACCAAAATTCCAACAAGCACACATACCCTCCTCTTCATTACTGATCCACCTCTGTGTGTGTGTGTTTTTTTTAAAGCATTTTCCTATTTTCATCTTGACAGAAATGTCCCTTGGAATGACATCACAAGAGTTGGCAATCCTACCTGCTCCAAAGCTGTCAACAAACTCATTTGAGCCATCAAGAAGAAAGAGGCAGTCAGGCTTGGCAATCCATCCCAGGAACGCTATCCTCTCTTCTTGAGTGAGTTTGAGCAGACATTGGAGATGGTGGCAAACTTTGATGACACACAGAGGGTACCATTTTTGTTGGAGTATATCTGTTATCAACACGCAATGATAATAAGGTTTGATGACACAGCCAATTCTCACCTCAACAATTTCAATACTTTTCATCAGTTTCCTGACTACAGCATCACAACAAAGTTGCTGTGGTCCAAGAATGTGTTCAAGGAGCAAGATACATTGGTCCGGCTCCTCGTAGGGTCAATGGACTACAGGTATTGTGTTGTCCTGTCTGGAATCGGTCTCTGGCTTGAGACTCACTAATATCTGAACCCAGAGGGGTTGTTTATTGATTTTTACCAGGTTCATTTTCAAACAGGGAAAAATTTACCAGGTTCATTTCCAGAGGTGAATTCACTTTCATCAACAATTAGGGGACATACAATGTCAAATATTTGTTGACTGTTTTTTGTTGTTGCCACACATGGTAATATCCAGACACAGCCTTTTGGTGATAGTAGGATTTGGCCGTGATGTGTGCTGAGATTATGGCCCAAGTCTACAACTGCAAGCAAAGATCAAATTTCATATTGGCTAACACATGGGCTATTTTGTCACAAAAGCCCATTCATATTCATATTATTCATTTGATATTGTTTCTGTACAGAGAAGATTGATAGTAAACTCTTGATACTGATAGGATTGGTACTGGTATATGCTAAAAACAATTCAAAAGTATCAAATTACTTTGATTCAAATTTCTAGCAAAACACTATTTGAAGTAAGTGACTAACTAAACCTCACAATGAATTCCCCTTAGTTCAAGAATGCCAAAATTCAATATCTAATTCTTTCATTACAAATTTGGAATATTGGAGTTTCTTGTTTCATGGTAAAGGTGAAGATGAAGTGTAAAGTCACACGAATCATGTTGCCTAGGATCTCAATTCTCTGTGGGCAGGTGTTCACTTATTTTGATAGCTACCGCATGGACAACTAGTGTTTAATTTTCATCATACTGCTCAAAGACACAATGCATGGGAAATTAGAAGCACTTTGCTCCTAGTTCTAGCTGAAATGACACAAAAGAAAACAGGCAATACATGAACATGCCTCACTAGTAAGTACTTGTCATATTATTATTCAGACACTTTCTTACTGTTCTCTTTGTTCAATTTTATTTTATGCTGACCATAATCTTCTCATATTAGTTTTCTTTTTCAAAAAAAGTGAAAGAAATACCCAACACTCACGTACACTTAAACAGTATTTGTTGGCAGAAGTCAGTTTTCTGAGAGAATACAGATTGATGTGAACAAAATCAAGGAATCAAAAGTAATTTAGAAGTGCTTGACACATCAGCTTCTAATGAATACATTCTTATAAAATCCAGTGATATGTACAAAATTAGCTAAATAGTCATATCGTCGATTGATGGTGAAACGTTGTACACTGCTTGAACGCCGTAATTGGTTTCCCACTCTCCCCAAACGCAACCGATGCCATTGGTTTTGCTGCCGAGGTCGGTGATAACGACGAAGGATCATGATACGGGCTGGGCACCTTACGATGATGCGGCTGCCCACGGGGGTACGAGTCGAACGAAGAATTCGGAGAACTGTACAAATTGGAAAACATGTTACTCAGAGGCGAAAATACATTGGTCGCTCCATCGACGCCATCCAGAACTGGGTTCAACGGAAAGGAAATTGACGGTGGGCTGGAGGGGCTGGATGACGAAGTTTCACTGACTTGGCGGAGTTCCGAGGAGTTCGTGCTCGGGCTCATGGCAGACGTGTTCTTGTCGTGGATGTTGAGACTGGTGGATGGTGCCACTTGCTTTGATCCGAAGAGGCTGGGTAAAAATGGGATGTGATTCAATGCCATATCGCTCTCGCAGGAAGAAGCGACACCGTTTTTTCCACTTTTTCCTGATGATGTGTCATTGACACTTTGACGGATCGGAACTGGTCGAATCCACATTTTCCCGAGAGATTGAAATTTTGGAGAAGTGACTGGACTGATGCGATGAGATGACGAGTTATTGGTGTGGTAGTGACTTGCGTGAGAAATATGATGTTGGTGATGATGGCCGTGGTATTTTTTCTTGTAGATGGGGGACCGAAGATGATGGTGATGGACGTTCTCGGATTCGGATTTAGATCGTGGTCGACGTGGAGACTTCATCTTGTGAAGGGACGGTGAGTGTTCTCTGCTACTTTTAGGACTGTTGATGCTGATAGTTTTTGATTTGACGCTGTCGATAGCGGCGTTTTCCGATTTTGTTTTTATGACACTTTGGGCTGGACCGTGCCATGGAGCAGAAAACTGTGGCTGTGGACAAAGGGCATGCCCTTCGGAATACGATCTATCGCGACGACTATCCACTCCGTCGCAGTTGCTTGGTGTGTTGTGAGCCACCCCTTTTGTTGTTTCGTCTGAGAACAGAACCATATCTTTAAAAAGAAGCTCGAAGCTACAGCACGATTGGACGAACACTCAGCACGGAGGACTGTTGACTTGACTCTCGCGTTATTTCAGGGAACGAAAACGTTCTTTCGAAAGCTTTTAAAGAAAAACCTCGGATTTCGTGGTGCACGAATGCTGGAAACAAAGTGCAAGATTAAACGATATGCACAAGAAAACCCAGTAAGCACAACGATAGGAGAGAACTATTGTAACTGGGTACGGCAGTGATCAGAAGTTGAAAATGAAGCCAAGACCAACATCCGACACAACGTCGCAACTGCTTACCTTGCAACGATGGGATAGTAAAAACAAATTGCACAACGGAAGTCAATCTAATGGTTGGAATTCTAACAACGATTGCTAGCAGTATTGCACTTGAATTCGTTGATTGTTGAGAGATGATGATTGTATGAGTACCTAAGAGTAAGAGAAATAGAGCACAATGATAGACAATGATGTATTGTACAATACTATAATAATAGAGAGAGTATGACACTACAAGATAGTGTTCCTATCGGAGAAGCTGCAAAATGCTGCTCCTTTCAGTTAGTCACTGCAAACGCAAAAACAAGCAACGAGCAAAACATGATATTACTATTATTGTATGTTGTTCCGTTGAGGGTGGTTGAGGCGAGCAAGGCGGGCAGGGACGTTGCTCGTTTTGTGTGATCTATTAGAGTAGACCTGAATTGTTTCGTGGGCCTGAATATTTTCGTGAGGGGTATTGT
>JALLOT010000877.1:0-17267 GCA_036939595.1 Thalassiosira livingstoniorum
TAAATTTTGCCCATTTTGTCTTAAAAAAATAAATTTATTCAAGTGAATAAATTTATCAACCCTAATTTCATCATGGTGACAATGAAAGCATTGTCTGTTGGGAGTATCATTATCATGCTGTCATTAATCGATTACTAAATAAAAAAGTAGGAAAAAAATAATTCTCTCTTTTACTTTTTGTGGAAAATAAAAATCTCTTTGTCAATATTATTGATGTGCTTTAATTTCAACAAAAGATGCTGAATTTATGATACTTCTGGGATTTGTGGAATGGGAACTTTTATCATGGAAGAAAAGGTTCTGTTCCCACAAATCCCATAAAATATTACTACTATTATATTCCTTGTAACCTACCATACTACTTTTATGTAGGCAATGCTTATGTAGGTACCTTCCTATCTAGGCACAATACTCATAATAATAATGATAATATATTGTACCTAGGTAATTTCACTCACTCTAAGTACTTACCTCCTAAGTACCACAACCACCCACATCATAGTGGACAATCACCAGCTGCCATTGACCATGGCGATGGCAATTGATGGAAGAAATTTTGTTAGTTTTAAAAATGTAAAAAAGTAATGGATGTTCTGCACTTCAACTTCATGATTGCTACCAGTACCAGACATGCTCATTACTTTTCCTTTCATTGCTGCAGATTCTTTTGAAGAAAAGTTTTTGTGATGATGATGGATTGCCAGCTGCAATTGACTATGACAGTGGAAATTGATTGAAAGAAACTTTATTATTTTTTAAAAAAATGGGTGTTCTGGAATTGATGGTGGTTGTCAGACATGCCCCTTGATTTTTCTTTCATTGTCGCATATTTTTTTTTGCACAAAAATTTGTGTGCTGTTGATGAATTAACAGCATCCATCAACCATGGCAATGGCAATTAACTCGAAGGTTAATTGCCATACCATTTTTGTAGAAGTAATTTGCTTTCTGGATGCCACTCAAGGGTGACTAATGGGCATGTCCACTACTTTTTCTTTCATTTCAGGAGAGGTTTTCAGGCAGAATGTTGCTGGCTGCTGTGTACCAGGATGGCAGGTATTGGCCAGCACCATAAGCA
This sequence comes from Thalassiosira livingstoniorum, assembly GCA_036939595.1. Lineage (NCBI taxonomy): Eukaryota > Bacillariophyta > Thalassiosirophyceae > Thalassiosirales > Thalassiosiraceae > Thalassiosira > Thalassiosira livingstoniorum. Next base: position 1,079 of record JALLOT010000877.1, read on the forward strand.
TAAGATGAAAAATATTAGCTATATAAAAAGTAATAAATGTGTCTGGTGCTGCTTGAGGGTAGCTACTGGACATGTGAATTCATTTTTTTAAATATCTACAAAAATTTTAGTACCCCTAATGATATGTGTTTCTAGTAGAAGGTTGCCAGCTGCCATTGATCATTGCAGCAGTTATTAGAAGCCAGATAGAAAAGAATGAACTTTTTAAAGATGCCATGTCCAGTAGTGTTTCTTGAGGGCAGCTGCTGGGCATTTGCATTACTTTTTCAAGTCAACAAAAATTATATTTCTGCCAACTTTTTGTGTTGCTGGCAAGGGATTGCCAGCACAATGGTTAAACAATACTTACCAAAGTAAGAGTACTTAAAAAGTACTTAGAACTTCTTATGGTAGCTGCTTCCATGCAGCCTGCCTGTATTTTAAGTGGGACCCAGCCCTAGAGATCTGTGGACTCAGATCTTGCATTTTGGAGAGACTCTACATGAGTAAGAATAATATTAAAGTTTCCAGTAGTTTCCAAAAAGTCTTGAATTATAGTAATTGATTTGAAAGTTCATAAAATTCAAATGGTAATAGTAATAACTGAAGCTGGAAGGATTTGTACATTGTCAAGGGGAGAGTAGATGTTGTAATCCTATGATGGCTATTGTTCTACCTACTTACCACAGAAGGTAAAAACTAGTAAACAACTTCAAACAATACATTCAACTATTCACACAACCTTTAATTATTTTTTTGTTTCTGAACTGAGGGAATGAAAGAATTAACATAGGAATAACATTTTGTTATGGGTTTTTGTTTGTCCTCTATGGTTTTATAACTTCCTTTGTCTCCGTCAATTGAAACTCAAGATGGAGATTTTCTAGGAAAAGAACAATTTGAATTCATTTCCCAATGTTGGAGGAAAGAATAGATAAAATACTACAATACTATGTTGGCAAAAATGATGTAAGTGGAGTGGAGAACTTTGGAAAAATCATAAAAGTGGTAAATGAATATTGCCAAGGTATCAAATCCTTGAGAAAATTACAATCTTTAGAAGACAAAATTGGTTATGAGGAGGAGCAAGAGGACACCATGTTGCTGTCAGGAGACAAAGGATATGGAGAGGCTTTTATCTATTAATAGAATATAAATGATAAAGTTCACTCAGGAGAGTTTCCCCCCTTGATAAGCACAACATTATGAATGAAAGCAATATTGACCCCAAAGAAACAGACGTTAAGTCGAAAAATCAGGGTGATGCAGTCAATTATGACAACTAAGCAAAAATAGCCTTGTCTAGTATTATGAATGATGATTGTGAAAGGAAAATAATAGCTGTGTAATTGAAAACATTAATAATGGTAGAATCTAAATCTAAATTTGTATTCTTATGGCTAAAGTAGTTTTTGTGATAATTTTTTTATTTCTTTCATTATTTAACTCCTTATCATGTACGTGTAAAAATGTTAAAATGGAAAATTATAAAAAATGATTTTCTGATGATGATATGGTAGGTGACATAAATGAATTTTCAATGTCTGACATTTTTTCATGGAAAAGAATTCTACAGGTGATAAAAAAACAATAATTTAAAATCAGTTAACAGAATGATTGTTTGCCAATTGAATTTAAAAATTACAATGGATTGCTAATGAAAAACTGACTTACAGAAGCATGGAATTTGATAATTGGAAATAGAACATTGATAAAAACAACTTTTATACTAGTCCAAAGCTTTTGAAAAACTGATTTTACTCTTTTGTTTGTAGCAAGCAATTTATCAGGAATCACCCTCAAAATTTCTAAAAAGCACAAAAAAGTCCAATCAGCAGTTTTCTTTGCTTATTATTGTTCTTCTTGATTGTTTCGAGAACAAAAAATATTTTAAGATCTTGAAAATAGAAAAGCCTATCAATTCATTATACTCATAGAAACATTTTTTGTGCTGTTCTTACATGGCAACATTTTTGTTGCCACGCATGAAAAAAATAAAAAAAATGGAAAGAAATGGAAAAAATTCTGTTGTCGTTCTTTTGTCATTCTTTTGCCATTCTTGTGCCATTTTTCCTCCAAGAGCCATTTTTCTGTGCTAATCATGCTTTTTATTGGACATTTTTTGCAATTGTTGGCCACAGTGATGATGGGATTTGAACCTCTTAGATGTCAAAAATGTAGGTTAAGATTAAAGAATATGCTAAAAATTATTTTAAAAATGATGTATTTTTTGTTTTGAACACAAAATAACACAAAAATTTCTAAAAAAGGACAAAATAACACTTGTTTTTGTTGATTCAAGTATAATGGTTTTTTGAATTATTTTAATTTTTAATCTTTTCATCAAAATAGGTAGAAATGAATAAGTAAAAAACTTGTGTGTATTGAGTGAGGTATGTATATTATACAAAAATATTATCACAGTAGTTGTAGTATTATCATGTACTGTAGCTAATAATGAACTTAGTACATGGTAGAATCATGTCTATACAAGTAAATTAAATGCATAATGTTCATGTGATATGATCATTTTTTTATCACTTTCTGCCATTGGTGTCTTTGCCAAAATAATTGGAGTCATGCCTAGCCATGCAAAAACAATATATTTAATTGCTAGATAGAGTTTTTTTTTAATAACTATTTCATGCCAAAACCATACCAAAATTTCTTTTGAGTCACATATAAATAATGTTCAACTGTTTTGGAAAATGTATATTTGATGTATAAAATATAAGTATAAGATTTTAACAATGATGATAATAGTACCACTTATTTATAATATAAAGCAGTTCCAAAAATTGGCAGGGCCACTTTTCAATACCATAAGTTTTATGCCCTGGCTGCACAGGAATGACACAGGAATGAAAAAAAATAAAAAAATGGAAATTTTTTTCATTCCTGTGCCATTCATTTGCCAATTTTGTGATTCTTTTTCCATGGCACAAGAAATTTTTCCATGTAAGGATGGCACAAAATGTATGTATATAAACATTTGAAATCATCAAAAAGAGTAGTTGCCACAATAACTTAAGTCTCAATTATGAAAAATGTTTGATGCATGAAAGAAAAAAGATTTTGGATAAGAAAATATGACTCAAAACAAAAAAATGCCAAAATTTATTGATTACCACATGGTTCCAGTGTTGGAAAATCCTGGCTAAAATTTGATCAATGGTCTTAAAAAATTAATCCAAAGAAAACCTCCAGTGAAATAATATCATTTTTGAATGACTGGTGTTTGCATTGCTATCAACAATGGGTGGTAATGATGTTGTTGCTGGCCTGGATGGACTTAGCAAACATAAGCAGAGGGAGTAACAAAGGTAAATGACTTGGTTGTTGTAGTGGTCAAAATAGAGCAAGGACCTAGCAACTAACTTGAATATTATGAAGTTGGGACAATGAGATGTCAATGGTTATGAAAAAATGTTCTTCAACTAGTTTTAAGTCTTTCCAATTGTGTCAAAAAGTTTCAATTTGAATGCCGGTGTTGGTTGAGAACACAACAATCAACAAGGAAGGTGTTGATTGTTGTGGTTGTGAGAAATGGTATCCATGAGGTGGATGCATTCCCCACACAAAAAACTTGATTTATGGACTAATGACTGAATGGAAAAATGGCATTCTCATCTTGGTTGATCAAGTTTTTAATTGTGTTGAGACAGCCATAAACTGAACATGGCTATGACTATGGATATTGTGGACAACACACAGCACACAATACCAACTAGAGAGAGGTAGCAGTGTGGTGGTGTGATTGTGGCATCAGTGAAGTGATGCAACTGGCAACAATCAAACCAAGGGGGCTTAAGGGTGGAAACAAAAATACTTAGCATTCTTGTCATGGTGTCAAACAGTTTTTTGTCATCATTGGGATGAACTTTGAGAGACTACTCCAATGCAACAATGAACCAGAGCCAAACCAAATGATGGTCTTAGGCTCATAGCCTATTAAGATAATCAGACTACCATGGTAGAAGAAAGTAAGCAGCACTAACTAGTTGGTTTGGACTAGTTTAGGCCATGATGGTGGAACAGATCATTTTGGGGGTACAAATCATGTTAGTCATTTTAATTAGGTCTCAAAGTGAGAATACTAAGAAAATACATCAATGATAAGCTATTATTAGGCAATAAATATTGAATTTAAATACAGTCAACCTCAACAATTTATTTGTTTGAGGTCTTGGAAACATTCCAATTTGTTCCCAGCATCCATTTATTGTTTATCCTGTCCTTTTAAGTCTTTCAAGTAATATTAGAAGCCAAGAAGAAGCTTGCAGAGAAAGAAATAAGAGACCAATAGAGGCCGCCCAAAGCAATTGATGTCAATAACCCAATCAGTAACCAAGGACAAATCTCTTTGCACCCCCACTTCTGCATCAGATTTCAAGTTTTTCCTTATGTACATTAGTGTTTCAATGACAAATTCAAATAAACACCTGACTGTGTTGTAGTCTGTAGCAATGATTATTCACCAAACACCAAAATCATAATATAAGATAGATCACTGAAAAATGCATCACCTGAAAATCACAAAAATGATTTTTATATCAAGAATATATACATTTTTAGTGAATAAAATATTTTTCATGGAAGAGTTAACCCCATCTGATAAATTATAAAGGATTTTATGTACTAACCATGCACCAAATTGTGGTATCAATTGCTCCATTAGGCAGGTAATGGTGAAAAACAACTACCTGACAGAGCACTTATTGATGATTATAAAAAGAATGTTGACTAATATTATTTCCAATGTGATGCACATGATAAAGATTATGATTTTCAAAATTCAATGTTATCCAGCTTGAAAACAAATGACATTTATCTGCAAGACAAAACATAAAAGTGATGATTCATCAAACAATTCACTTCACTGTGAGGCAGATCATAAAATTTATGATTTAACAATTACTAGTATATGATATGATAGATCATTAAAGAATGCATTATTTCTTTTCAAACACATCTATTTTATTGTTTGTAAAATATTTTCTGTTCCTAGAATTCTTTTTTGGTGATTCATAATAATTACAATTTAGGAATCCATTCTAGTGGACAAAATTGATTAGTCTGCAATCAAATATTTCTGCACATATTAATTCCTAAACAGTGAGTTTTTTCACATGACCCAGCTCGTTAATAAATCAATGAAGCATGATCAAACATAAAAAATATTTAAACATAAATGCAGCAAAGCCTTAGTACGGTGGCAAATAATATTTCCGCACGAGATCACTTGTAAACAAAAGTTTTGCCCATGGTTGTTCTCAAATAAATAAATTTGACAGCTAATAGTTCTTCGTCTCATGGATTGAGATCGTGAAAAATTGAAAACGGGATCACAAAAATAGTTGTTTTGAATGATTGTATGAAAAATGCTGAACAGTGTCGGAATGGGAAGGCTTTTAACGCAGGGAGTTGCGTTGGTGGCAATGATTTAGGGCTGTAAATTATTACTAACAAAGTTGGATGACAAAGCACACATAGCCTACCCCATTGATCACACCACAATCCAATATATGTAAGAACACTTCATTCCAATGGAAGTTTTTCGTATCCAACAATGAACGGTGCCACGTAACATGCAATCCATGGTTTGTCAGCACGACCGCAAACAGCACAGCGCCAAATTGGCCTGGCGCCAAGAGACTTTGATTTTGCTTTCTGTTCTTCGATCATAGCACTCAAATCTTTCTGTAATGACTGCCACTTCAAAAGCTTGCCCTTTGCTGAATCACGATCCAAACCAGTACCATTCATGAGAAGATCAACTAAGTCCTTAAATTCTTGGCTAGATGGATCCAGTTTGGCAAGACGTTTCGCCCCTTCCTCTGACCCTAAATCTAAGTCGTCAATAGCTCGTTGCAAACTTTGTAGCACACTGGAATCAAAACAACTAAATAAATTTTCAGCAAGATCTACAGGTTCCACAATGCTCTTTGTGGATTCGGTCTCAGCTTCTGCAATTGCGGTCTTAGAGCTTAGAGCAACGCGCATTGGTGGAGGATCCTTGCAAATCTGTCCACTTGATTCCATAGTTGCATTCCTGAAAGCTGAACAAGTTTGCCCATCTTTTCTTGTGCGTCTTGATTCTAAGATCTTGTTGAGGGCAGTTTCAATGTCCTGCATTGATGACTCAAAAGACGCAATTTCACTCGCCTTCCTTGAGGCACAGCTAAAATTCTTTGCAACTTCTTTGTAGGCATAATTGGTCCAAGTGATAACATCGCGACCATTCCCAAAAGAATTCCCACTTTCATCAATCAGTCGCTGAGCAAGTCCCATCAATTCTTCAGCCTCCACGTTGCTGCTCAGAGGAATGTTTTTCCGTTCTAATTCTGCTCTGAGAAGCTCAATCACAGAATCCGGGCCAAAATCATCAAAATGGACTCTTTCAGAAAACCTTGACTTCAATCCTGGATTTGTTTTCAGCATATTCTCCATATCCTGGTCATAGCCAGCTAATATGACCAATAATTTATCTTTGAATTCTTCTTCTGTCAGAGCTCCTACAAGTTCATCTACTGCCTCAGACATGAAAGGGCCACCTCTTGAGGGATCAAGCTGATACGCCTCATCAATGAACAGAACTCCACCAAGACTCTTCCTCAGAATAGAACGTGTGCATTTTCCTGCTTGCCCCGTATATCCTGTAACCAAATCACTGGCTTTTGCTTCGACCAAATCGGTGCCAGGCAAAAGCCCTAGTCCATGAAACATCTTTCCCATAAGTCGGGCTGTTACAGTTTTGCCCGTTCCAGGGTTTCCAAGAAACAAGTAATTGAAACTCACACCACAGGAAGCTGCATCTTTTCCTTGTGCTTGAGAAAAAATGACAGTGTTTTTAAGCTCGTTCATCTTTTCCTTGACAGCTTTGCACCCAATCATGTGGTCAAAGAGAGAATCCAATGCAGTAGTATTTGGACCATCCCCTTCATAGTCAAAGTCCTCCAACTCTAGCTTATCGATGTTCCCTCTTCCGTCTCTGGCTTGCATTCGAATGACTCCTTTTGAAAGCAAATTATCTACAGCTCCTGCATTTCCAAAATGAGGTCTCGCACGGGAGCGGGCAAGAGTTCTAATAGCTCGCTTTGCAACTTTCAGGTCTAACTTTAAACCCCGTTCTTTGGCTGATGCCATCATAATTCTGCACAAAATGCAAAAAAGATTGATGTTATGAAGTTGACTTTGTTGCTAATTCTTGTATGATTTGATAAACATACCTCACAAGTGCCGCATCATCAAAGTCTGGGAAATAAAAGGCTTCGTCAATCTGGAAGCGTCGACTGAGGCCAGGATTGACATTACTCATCATTGTCTCCATCTCATCTTGGTATCCAATCATGACTACAGCGAGATCAGCTCCGGGTCTTGCCTGCACATGTTCCACAATTGTATCAATAACTGCAGTTTTGTAAGGATCGTTCGATCCACTGCCTGTCGAATTTCCTGTGTATAGAGAATAAGCTTCATCTATTACAAGAACACAACCATGTGCACTTTTCAGTATTGCTTGTGTAGTTTTCTCAGATTCTCCAAGGTGGTCCCCCACAAAATCAGAAGCACTTTTAAGAATTACTTCTCCCTTCGAGAGAAGACCAAGATCGCTAAGAATCTGCCCATAAATTCTTCACAATTAAAAATTTGGTTATGTTAGAGATGTTAGAGTAGAGAAAAGAAACATGCATTTGACATCTAAACTTACGCTGCCACTGTGGTTTTGCCTAGAAAAGAGTAGAAAACATTCAAGAATTTGAAGCATGATTAAGAAAGAACCAAAAAACTATACCGAGGAATATCGAACATACCGGTGCCCGGGTTGCCTAAGAAAAGTCGATTCAGAGAGACTCCCAATGGTTCTTCTCCTCGTTCCTCGCGCTTGGCATTCTGCAAGACCAACTTGAACAACTGCTCAACAGACTCCTTAACAGGGAGAAGACCTTCTAGCTTTGCAAGTTTTGACCATGCATTGCTTTTCTTCAACGAATCAGGTGTGATATCTGGTCCCAATAGGTCACACTTCGAAAGTAAGAAAATATCTGGGTTCATAAGCTTGCTTCGCTCCCTGGCAATACGTATTGCTTGTCTGTCGCGAACTAAATCAAATAGAACGCGTACAGAACGAGCATTTCCAAATCCACGCTCTCCTCTCTGGCGACCAAGCCTCTTTACAGCCAGAGAGAGGTGTTGCTTGTCGCAGTGAAATGGTGTTTTGCGTTTTTGCCGCTTTGCAGCTTTGATTGGGATAGGACTGCCAGGGTAGTGATCTTGAGTGATGCCACTGCCAGAAATCCATTTTGAGTTTCCATCAATTGTCCACATTTCGCCTTTTGAGTCCACAAGGTTTGACAAATTTGTCCCTACAGCTTCTGGATCAACAGTACGATTTCCATACTTGTCAGTCCAACCAGAATGATTGATGTACGTCCACTGATACCCGAATCGGCATTTTTTGACACTGCCATTGGCAGGTGGGTAGTTGTTGATGCGACTTGGATAAGATGATGAGATCATTGGTGATTTGCTTTTGTTTTTCTTGTCGTCCCCCTTCTTCTCACTGGATTTCATATTCGGAGGGTTGTAAACCAACATATCAGAAAATATCATTTCTAATTCTTCGTCAGAATAATCTTCAAACACGAATCGATTGGGGAATCGTGATGGGAGACCTTGGTTGTGCTCAAATAACTTTTCCATTTGTTTTTTGTAACCAGCAAAAATCCAAACCAGGGAACCTAATGGAACAAAACCAATTGAAAATTGTAAGAAATAATTCTCATGTTTTACTTCCCTGGGAGTAGCATCACACAAAATCCAAGGGATCTCACCATATTCTGTTTCCAATGATTCTGCGAGTGGCAAAATAAAGTCGAGAACTTTCTTTCCCTGCTGGTCCGACACCAACTGGTATGCTTCGTCTACAAAAACCACTCCTCCTTTTTTGTCTTTGACATCCTGCAACACATCCTGCAAACTTTTGACACCTCCATTGATGAGCTTAGCACCACTGGTTTCGTGGAAGACACTTCCTTCAGGTAGCACCATCAATTGTTGTAAAAACAGACCGTAATGCCTCGCAATACTTGTTTTTCCAGTGCCAGCATTTCCTTCGAATCTTACATTGTATGATGATGCAACCCCATCGCCTTGCTCTTGTGCAAGTTTTACCCTTTGGTATACACCGATCAGGGAGTTTTTTACCGCTTCGAGGCCGATCATGGGCAAGATGGAATATCTCATCACTGGTGGGGCATTGCAATCTTTTCTCTCTATTTCCAACCACGCTGCTTCAGATGAGTTCGCTCTTTTCCCTTGAGATGTGCTGAGGGAGACACGATTTTTGATTGGGGCCTCCACGATTGATTTGAGCTCGTCCTTCCAGTTCTGTGGGAATACTTCGTCCACATGATTGCAATTGGAAGCTATTAAGAGAGCTTTCTCTGCAAAGTCTTTTGCTTGAAGTGGGTACTTATTCTTGATATCCAAAGCTTTGGCAGTGAGACAGATCGCATTGGAAAGATTGCATGGAGAGTCAGTATACTCGGGTGATGTGAGATCGCCACCTGGATTAAGTTCCATTTCAATCAGGAACCTGATGGCATCAATGGCTATACTTTCATCAGAGAATTCATCTAAAAGGTCATCAGTTTTGAGGGCACCATCGGTGTTGTATCGCTGGATCACGTGACGTATATTTGTGCTGGAGCTGACTGCATTTCGAGATAACTGTTTAGGGGCTGACGGAGGTAAAATGGGGGCAACACGGTTAGGGATTTGATCATGGGAAGGTTCTGATGAATCTTTGGTGGACAAGATGGGAGGTGCAAATTCATCAAGGCATTTGTTTTGTTCACCGTCTCCTACAGAAATTATATCTTTATCAGGAGAATTTTTTGAATTAAGGAAATTGGATGACGGGTCTGGTTTCTGAACTTTCAGAGGTGGTTGTTGGCTAGCAATTGAAGGGCTTTCTTCGCGAAGCCTGACTCGATATTCAGTGCTCTTTTTCCCAGATTTTTCAGAAAATACCTCACAAAAAGAGAGACTGTGCAAAATTTCCTTCAGTTTACGTGGTTTCTTCTTCTCTGGACCTGCATCTTTAGTGATACTTGAGCCAAACTCATCCTTGTATTTCGAAGGCAATTGTGATAGAGAAAGAGAACTTTCCTTCTGAAGAAGCGTAAATACATTTGTTGTCAAGATGTTTGCTTTCGAAGCATCAGCATCTATGCCACTTGCACAACTTTGGTCAAAATCCCACTTTGATTGAAGTCTATCCAATGATTTCTGAGCCAAAGCATATTCAGTTTTTAGAGACTGAACTTCTTGGCGATGGATGTCAGCTTTTTGGGCTAGTTCGAGTTCATGTTTCACAAGTGACAACTTCTTCTGCTCATCGGTAAGGATTTGATTTAACTCTTCTTCTCGCCTCATGTGCTCATCTTCTTCGCGTTGCAGTGACACGCACACACAGCATTCTCTGCTGAAAATGCCTTCGTGACAGGGACCACATGAAATGTGATTCATTGGGCAGCGCCATGTAATTTTACGCTTGCATTTTGGAAGTTTTTCGTCGCCACATATCTTCTTCAGTTTGTGCCCACGGGGACATACGTCAAAGCAAACCACTTCACACTTCCCACATGCTCCTGGATGGCAAAAGTATTGACAGGGATGACTGCATTCTAATAGTTTCCCACATTTTTCTGTGCAACCTCCATCTTTGCAGAGTGTATCAAACTCATCTGGATGCCGAAGGACTCTCTTCACCCCATGATTCTGACAAGCAACAGGGAGGCCTTCAAAAATGGAACCCTTAGATTCAAGATAAGAAAATATTTTTTTCCAAAGTGCACCCCCTCTCAATGGATTCTCGGATCCTTTAGCCTGTTCAAGTGTCATCTTGTTTCCAATGATGATTTCACAGTCTCTGGCTCGTGATAGCATTACATTTACACGCTCTGGCTCCCTCAGAAAACCAATCTGTCCCGATTCATTGCTTCGTACAAGTGAAATCAAAACAATTTTTGATTCTTCTCCTTGGTAATTGTCGATGGTGGCAACCCGGATGGATGTATTTGATTGAGACACTTTTTTCTTTGCGGTTTCAAGATCTGATGAAAACGCTTCATCACCTCGTAGGTTCTTGTTTGCTTCATTCAAATCACGCTCATCAACAGATATCGAGAAATGGTTGGCAAGTTCAGCCTGAAGCTTCATCATTTGGCCAAGGTACGGTGTCAGGACAACAATGTCATCGGGAGAGTAACCTTGTTTGATTATGTAGTGCACTGTCTTGATGATCATTCTTCGCTCGTAAGCATTTGTTTTAGAGACAGATTCCATAACATCGACATGCTGGATATCTTCCGGGGTGTTATGGTTGATGAATATCACTCTTGAGGGTCCCAAACCGCGAATGGAGGGGTGATCAGTTACTGATGGTGCATCCAAAAGATTCTCATAGGTAGTTAGCTTTGGAATCCCGCTAATGTCAGGATGCATCCGATGTTGCGTGCCAAGGGTTGAAATTGGGTGAGCCATTGCTAATCTCTCAAAAAGAGATCGATTTAGATCAATGCCCCGCCCCGATTCAACACTAAGAGGGTAGTGGGCACACTTAGGTCTGAGCTGCTTGTGATCTCCGATCATGATCAATCGCTTTGCACTGGGGTTGAGACTTTTTGGTTATTTATCATAAACATAATATTGAAAATGAGTACATAAGATACTGTTAACTCGCTGCAGTCCACAAATAGAGCTTACCTTGTTAAAACATGGGCCTCGTGGATCTCAGCAGCCTCCTCAACCAAAATCATACCAGCATTGACTCCGTTGAGAAGTGATTTGCACATGGCAGCCTTTGTAGTAGTGCACCCGATAACTCGAGCTTTGGCAAGGATCGAAGCATCTGTAATTTGCTGCAGACCTTTTATTTCGTCACGGGCAGTCTTGATTGTTTGTAATGCTAGAGATAATTCTTCGCGCTCGTTCTCGTAGATTTCATGCTGCCAAGCAATCTTTTGACGGCGACGGTTATCGGGAGAAAGGTCCCATAAATTGCCCTTTGCTCTATCCTTCAGAACTGATGGAGGTGCCTTATTTTTAACCCAACACTTCCACAAGGTATCGGTGCCTTCAATGCCTGCTGTGCGAAACCCATCTTTGTCGACGATATCATTCTGTAATACAGATAGCCTGTGCATTTGCAATAATCATTCATTAGTCATTAGGCAAGACACGTGGCTGCAGGACATGTTATATCATACTCACTGTTTCCAGGAGTCGTGGTGGTGGGTTTTTAAATGAGGCTCTACAAGGTTCCACCAATTTTGGCCTATCTCTCTCCCAATGATTCGACTAAGTCTGAGTACATCCTTTTCGGCTTCTTCAATGGTTTCCTTCAGCTGTGCAAAACGACGTGTCTGGTCACGGGAAAACGGACATTTGTCGGATCGACCCAACTCTCGCAAGTTGTACTCCGAAAGTCGCTCTGTCATAAGAATAGCAATTGAAAGAGTCAATCAATTAGCAAATATTAGAGCGTTCAGATATTTATCAAGCAAATGCTAGATCTCACCACATTTGCTTCTGCCACCAAGTCGAACAATATCAGAGATCCCTGCATCCAACAATTCCAGCAGGAAATCATCAAGTGCGTGGTTCGTATACGTCACAATCAACATGGTATTATCAGTAGATGCAAGGAGCACTTCTGCAATGAGGACCCCACAATGAGTCTTTTGATTATCGAAGTTCAGAGCGCGCCAGAGGTTTGTGATAAAAATAATGATGATAAGCGCACAAGGATACGAACAAAAATCTCTCTCACCTTTCCACACCCTGGTGGGCCTTGTATTAGAACCACTCGATCAGACAAAGCTTTGTCTAGTGCAAGCCGTTGTCCAGAGTCAAGCATTTTTACTCTATCTTCAAAACAGGTCGGAATTTCACACACTTGGTCTGGTGCAGGGAGACTTGGGTTGGAATTTACAATCTCATCTTTGAATGGGATGCTAGTCATCATTTGAAGACCGCGAAGGATTGGCTGATAAGCAAATAGGTCTGCTGAGACAACGAAGAGCCGAGTTGGCGGAATGCTCCTATCTGAAATCTCTGCCAGGGTATTTTTGAGATCTTCTCCGGAAGGAAAAGAGATCCCAACTAAGGGCTGCCCTTGAGCCAACTCCTTCACTTCTCGACGAACAATTGTACCTAATCTAATTGGGATCCAGGTATTCTCTCCAGTTTTGCGCTCAAGACACACAAGGGCATCACGTGGCAGAATACGCTTATTCTTTTCCCAGTAGTCCTCCTTTTCCTTGTGCTTCATGTTATTCACGCGAAACCAGGTTGGCAAATTCACTTTGAACATGATGCAAGGATCTGTTTCACCAATGATCCTCACTTTTGACTGCCCGCGTTCATGAAAAACTGCTGCGCCTGTTTCGACGGACACCGGGCGAGCCCCGTAGAAAATGTCTCGTTGCTGCTTCTTTGGGTCGTCCATTTCATCCTTTGATGGTCCTATCGAAAAATAGCAGGTTAAGACTTATTCAAATGAAATATTAGCACCACGATCTTATCTCGTTGATCCTCACCAATTATATCCTCCCGCAAAAGTCTGAATTGCCTATCAAGTATAGAAGCTTCAGTTGTTTCGTCCTTGGCCAAAGGTGCGGGAAGATATGGTTCCGCATCACAAAGAAACTCCTGGCAGGTAGGGATGACTTCGATTGAGCGGAAGTCTATATGATNAAAGATATTTTGGGGCTGCTTCCACCAAGAATGACCTGTAGATGGTCACCGCATCCAGACTTTGCAAGTTCATCTGCAATAGCAACAATACCTTCATTTTTCCTTGCATCTTCATTGCTATTAATAAGTTGGATTGGAGGCAGAGATTTATGATCAGCGTGATTCTGCAACACAAGGCACTAAAATCAAAGCGAAACAATATTTCTCTCACCTTAGACAAATTTTTGAGAAAAACCATGCAAGTGATGTCCTTTCATCATTTTGGCTATGAGAAATCCAATCTTGAAAGAGTGCTTTAATGGAAGGGACGAAGAATGGAAGCTTATAGAGCTTTGACAGCAATGTGTTCATCGGGATCTCGTAGACGGGTTTGTTTAGATCATCTTGAGCAAGGCGATCAATGAGAGGTAGGAATCCTTCCTTGAAAAGGTTTGGATCGGTGATATACTCAACACACTTGCGTAGTGCCCCTGATCCTGCATCTTCGTTCAATCGATAGAGAAGAGCAGGTGCTCCTTCCGATGCTGCAAATCCTAAAGCAGCGATCATCAAACGCTTGGCTTCAGAGGCACTGGAAATGTCTGAGTTTACATCTTTTGTCACTTTGTCGAAAAATCGGCGTTCGTCGTTCCTTGGATGCGATGCAATGACATTTCTGGGACCGGATCCCCTTCCCGAATGGTTATTTGACGGACAATCTCGAGCCAGGTGGCCTCCTTTTCCACACTTGAAACAGCCACTGCGCCTTCCCCCGCCATTTCTGTGGCTAGTCTGTCGCCGCGTCCCCATTGTACAAAAACTGTCTGCTAGGAACCAGGTCAGAGATGTGGTAAACAAAAAGATATGAGAGCTTGATGAGAGGATTCAATTTGGATGACTTTGTTCACTTCAGTTTGCTCTCTTGAAACTGTCGTCCAAAGGTAAAAGACTTTTCCCCCACTACTGATGTTGAAGTTGAAAATTCTGAAATTTTCAAACATGGATAATCAATACTTACATTTCCGACACACATGAAAATTGGAGAAGTCACACAAGATAGACCGAGAAAACCTGTTTACATAGGAAAATTGATTCAGAAATACCTAATTAGCAGTTTGAATCACAAACACTTTCCCAATTTCCCCATTGAGAGCATGAACAATGATCGTCATTTGCAACACCAAAGCCACGAGCCACACAAGTCTATCATAACCATCATAACACCCGCATGGCTACGCAGAGTTTTGGTTTTACGTCCTGCCAGCAACCAATGAAATTGTGAGCGTCATCTCCGATGCCTGAAAGGCCATAAGTCGAAAACAATACTACCATGTCTGTCGCACCTTTGCGTAAACACTATTGTCTGCTGTCGATAGGGATTTAGCGCCTTTGATATTGTGGCTCTTAATCAGGTGCGATGGCATGTTTTCAGCTGTTGCAGTTCGGTCGATGGAATGATTAGAGTGTCCTGAAACCAGAAATGCTATCAGCATTCAGCCCTCGTTTATTCTTGCCTCTATGATTTCGTCGGTCTTTCGACTGTAACAATATGAAGGAATTTATTTGAACAGGAAGCGGCGAGAGAAGATAGACAAAATAGGCAAAGAGAATACGAATGCCTCTCTCCCAAAGATGCCAACTCAATCGTTACAAGATTTTTCTACCTCTCCCTTATCGGATTCTAACGAATATTTCACGAGGTCATATCATCGCCTTTTCAAATGCGAGGTTGATTGAGGTGATTCCATCCCACATT
The DNA here is from genome assembly GCA_036939595.1 of Thalassiosira livingstoniorum. Taxonomy (NCBI): domain Eukaryota; phylum Bacillariophyta; class Thalassiosirophyceae; order Thalassiosirales; family Thalassiosiraceae; genus Thalassiosira; species Thalassiosira livingstoniorum. Next base: position 16,557 of record JALLOT010000877.1, read on the forward strand.
CAAAAGAAACACGATTCCTTCTAATCGGCTTGGCATTGATATCCCTTCAATTATTTTGAATTCATATGGACGTTATTCCATTTTCTTGCAATTCACCCTGTCTCCTAAATAAGAATAAATTCTGTTGTTGCGTATTAAACCACAAATCACATCGTCGCCCCGAACTCCCTCGACCAAGGAGGCCTACGTCCCATGGAAACAATTGTCACCAGCGGAGACATAGCGGCGAGGGCTCAAGAGCAACGCGTAGGTGGATTGTTGAGTGGATAGCTTTGAATTATGTTCGTTTGATTGAAAGAGTCAAGAGTCGATTTGATTTTTTTGCTTGTGTGTTTGACGAAATACTTTGCTATTTTGGGAGTTGGAAGCCGGAAGTGGCCATTGGGGCAGCACTGCAGTGGAACATATCCAATTGGCACAACCACTCTTTTAAGATAAAAAGAAGGCAGTCAGTACTTGCAGAATGTTCGTGAGCCATGAGGGGACAGTTCTGAGCAATTGCCATGGGTGGCACTCTTTTGCAAAGTTGATAAAGGGTGAAGGCAAAGCAATGCGGACAGGTTGCAGTTTGCAAGCGCAGTAAGGATTGTGGCACCATGGAAAGAGACGCATGTTGTGAGTAAGTATGGCTGGGATGCTGCTGGGATGAATGGTGGCTGGAGACTGGAGACATCCATTGGATGTGGGATGGGGCACGCAAGGAATGTTTGA
>JALLOT010000878.1:0-17198 GCA_036939595.1 Thalassiosira livingstoniorum
CACCATTGGAAAGAGCAAAAAATTACGAATTTTTTGATACCAAATACCCCATATGTCAAAATATGCGATTCTACTCCTACTAGGCTCCTTTGGTTCTGCCAGGTCTTACATGATGTATGTAAGTAAGTAGTACCTATACTACATACTTACTCTCACTTACTTACTATTGTACTACTTCTTTATTATTATTACCATCATTTTTGAGACCTTTTGTTGTTGAACACTCTTTTGCATCAGCAAAAAAGCAATGCACAAGACTTGCCTTTTGCTGCTTGGAACCTAGAGGATTATATGAGCTATAAATTTGATAATATGCACACTTGCTTGCGTATAAACATACTTAGATCAAATGCACAGCTCGCTGGGTTTCAATGCTTCATAAAATACATGTATCACCAAGATTTTTGGTGATACTAATTAGTGATCAGTGTACCCCACCAAAAGTCCATGCTTCAGCCATATAAAACTATAGCAAGCTTATGAGGTATCTAACTATACCCCCCAAAGAAGACCACAAATATAAATGCAGGTAATGAGAATTCAACTTTGAAAAATAGTTTGAATTTGAAACTAATTTGCACAACCAAAGTGAATTGGTTGAATTAATAAGTAAAAAGTCTATGTTAGCTAGAATTTGGTTTAAAGCATACAATTCAATTTCACATTGAATTCAAGAATGTTTCATTTAAATTTCAAAATCAAATTATCTAAATGTATGAGTTTGAGACTAATTCTAACAAATTTGCCTCCAAAAATCCAATATCAAATTTTGCTATATTGTATCTTCTTATTACTTTTAAATTATTATTTACCTGCAAAATTTTCTAGTTATTATTTCAAACGTTGAGCTAAATACAAAGCCTAATCTGCATTAACACTGGTTGTTAGATAATTGAACATGATTTGAAATTACAATCAGCGACAATCAAGGTGATCATTAATGTGTTTTTTGAACGCCATCAACCATCAGCACTGTGATGGGATGAATGTAAATGTGGCGGACCTCTGGGTGTCATCAAATGTGCCTTCAAAAATCACAATGAACAGTGAAAAAGAAAGCTCTCTTAATTTCTTGAGACAATAAAATTCAAAACATACTCGCAATCCATCTGAACATTCATAAATGAAAACCATTCTTATTTTTGAATCAAATGCACTGCTTAATATTTCTGTCAAAAGTTGCCATTGAAAGTGTCATTTGAAAGCCACCATTTAAAGAGCTCATTGAAAGTATACATCAATTGAAATCAAAAATTGAATTCCAACACCAAAACCATAAATGAATGCTAAAGTTTGTTTCAACTAATATTAAAAAGTAATTTAAACAAGAGATTTGGAAGTTTCATTTGATCCCAAAAGCCACAGACAACAGAATACCCAACAACAATGATCAATACCAATGAAAATAATAATAATGACACTGCTCTATCACAGAGAAAACAACAAAATTCTGATTCAACAAAGTTGGATAGAAATGGAATCACTGCAACAAAAATTGTGTTGATAAAAAAGTTGAATGCTAAATCAAAAACTGAACATTGAAAACTATTTGCTCAAGAAATATATCAGCCAAGATTTTCAGTCAGGGGGTATTTGTTAGGAGACAAAGCTATTGGAGGGCAATATATTCTGCTGATAAATATGATGACAATATGCCATAATATTAAACAATGCTGAAAAATTTGACAAAACTAGTTGGTAAAACATACTATTTTTCAAAGATTAGGAAAAATCTAAGAATAATGTTTGAAGGTAGTAAAAAGTGAAATGATTTTTGGGATTCAACAGGAATTTTAATATTAATGAAATTCTTCATATAAATTGAAAATTTGTGTTCATGTGTTCTTAGTCACAGCATTGGAAATAATTGTGTCACAACTAATTTGTTTACAAATTAGTAATTTTACTTTGTTGTCATTATTCCTACTTGTATTGAATTATCTAGTTTTTTACAATTTAAATGTTTATGTTTTTATGTGGCTAAGACTAAAATTTTCTATTGGTTTTTACTAGTGTTTTTTATACCTCTGTCACTAGGTTGCACAATGCACATATATGTGCATAGATCTGTGTGCATTTTGAAAAGAAGGGGATTGTGGTCTGTCCTTGAATGGATGATATAATAATGATTGAATAAAAAATTAGATGTACTCAAATACTGATTATTCAGGACTGTTTCATATTGCTATGAAAAAAAGCGGGCGATATTATTGGGCGATACAGCTCGGGGCGATTTCGTTGGATCGTCTCGTAAGTAGATAGTCGTAAAAAATAAGGCAGGTCTAAGCAAGCAAGCAAGGTAGTAAGTACTAAGTACTGCACCATAAGTACTTATCATCTGTACTAATAAAACAATATAACGAGTACTCCTATATTATAGTAGTAGGAGTAGTAATTAATGACTGGTATCTATCAGTTTGCACTCTTACCCATTTACCTTCATATCAAATCAAATTTTGCCCGTTGAAACGTTGAACTCGCCATTTTTTGCGTTCATTAAAATGGCAGCTTAATCGTTACCGTTTCAACCCATGCCAATCAATGTGTATTTTCTGAGAGCTAGATCAAGGATGAATCTGATACACCAAAAATTAGCAAAAATTGTGGGGAAAAGCATGGGAAAGTTTCATCTATCACAATAAAAGCAGGTTAATTAACGAGATTGCGTAAGTAATACTCGTAAGTATGAGTATTCATTAGGAGTATTATGTATTGTTCAACAAATTTTGCCGTTAATATGGTACCCAAGTAGTATCACACAACACAATTTTGGTGAGTGCAGCATTCTCGTGCCATTCGCTTTGCTTTGTCATGATTTTTACTTCTTTCACGTGTTGGCAAACTTCGTAGGAGTAGTATTATATTGTACTCATCTGATGATGCTATTTAGTTCACGATTCACAATGCCTTCAGTTCTCAAACGAAACTCAAGATCGTGAATTGATTCATTTTCTGTTTTCTTTTTGACGCTAACCATTCCGATCGTGCCAGAAGCCAATCAAGAATCAAGGGTGAAACGTGAGCACTAGGCTGACAGCATCAACGAAACCAGCAAACCATGGTGTTCAAATTCCCCCGCCGCAAAAAGGCGCAAGAGGTCCAATCCACCAACCCCTCCACCAACCTCTCCACCAAACCCGTCGCCAGCGTCCCCCGCACCATCAAAGTCAATGTGGCCAATTCCAATGGCAAAGATGCCAAAGAGGATCCCAAGGCCGTCTTCAACAAACATCTAGAAGCCGCTTCCAAAACAGCCAAAACATCCAAAACGGCCAAACCATCGGCCAAGGGAAGTACGAAACGCTATTCTTCTCCGGAAGTGAGCATCATGTCCGGCGGCAAATTCGAAATGGAATTGAGATCACGAGATGCCAGCAGAGATGCCAGTAGAGATGCGAGCAAGTCCACTGTCATGGCGGGCAATGGACGGAGTGATCCCAATGCGAATCATGACAATCATGCCAGTGGTCTCACATCCAGCGAGGCCAGCAATCGCAGCAATCGCAGTAATTACACGGAGGAGAGCGATGACGAAGTGTTCTTCCGGGTATTGGACGGAAATCAGAATGGGGATCAGTCGAGGTTCGATGAGGAAAGTGCCTCGTACCACCGCAGTGGAAGTGAAAGCCGCGATGACAGTTTTAGCAGAAACATGAGTACCGCCACGAGTAACATTAGTCAAGTGAGCAGCCGTGACCACGTCGTCGTCACGCCCATCACGCCCATCTCACAAGCCGCAGCAACAGCAGCCGCCAAACGACATTCTGGCAATTCGGGCAATTCTGACAATGCCGTAGACGAGGAAGAAGAACAGGAAGAAGGAAACCCAGAATGGTTCACGCAACTAGCCATTGAGCCGACGGAAAGTGTGGCTTCCGCTCAATCGTTTACGGATCAGAGTTTGGCGGACAGTGACGACGAGGACGAGGAAGAGGACACGGGTGAGAAACATGGTGAAAAGAAGGATCGAGTTAGTACGAATGGCCAACCAAACGTCACCAACAGAAATGAAAGTGACAACATCAACCAAAGCAACAAACTCAACCAAAACCCCGGCAAAGTCAACACCACCCAAAATGACCTCGCCGAAAATACAATCCTCGCCAGCAATTCTCCAGCACAAATCTCCCGCAACGAACGAACCGTGACGCCCACCTGGTTCCACGCCCTCAGCGTCGCACCCACCGAAAACTTTGGTCCCTGCGGAACGACGTGCGGTACATCCGCCTGTGGCAAAGTGGAGGAACCTCCATTGATTGGAGCGAGAGTCGTGGGTGCCTCCATGGCTCCTACCGCTGGAGCTACTGGAGCTAACAGGCCAGGGACTAAGTCACTCGCCGACGAAGATGACGACCATCAATCCATCAAATCCTCTCATTCCGTCGAATCCTTCAACTCCACCGAACTAGTCCAATTCGACGACGAAGACGACACCGCCCTCCACTCCAACAACGATACCGACGACACCACCACCCTCTCCACCATGCTCTACTCCCTCTTCGTGGGAGAAACACCGCAACAAAAAGAAGCCAAGCGAATCGCCGCCCGCAAGGCATTTTTGGAACGGGAGGCGGAGCAAAAGTCCCTCCGGAAAATTTGTTTTGGGAAGGAGGCGGAGATGCCTCACGTGGATTTGGCTTGGGGGTATCATGGGTTGAAGGTGAGGAGGTTCCCGAGGATGCCGTTGCCGGAGAGTGTGGATCATGTGGTGGTCAAGGTTGAGGTGAGTGAAATAAATGGAAGGAAGTTCAATGAGTTCAGGCACAGCATGCGACGAATGAGGATCAAAACTGACCCACTCGTTTCCATTTCAATTTCGACCATTCAGGCAACCACCGTCTCCGTCCGAGATTGCGTCAAAGTCCCCATCAAACCCAACACCGGCGAATCCACCTGGCGATCCACCTGGGTCCCTGGATTCGAAATCGTGGGACGCATCGCCTCCCTCGGCGCCAATGTCAATCCCAAGCCCAACCCCAACAGCCCCATCCTAGAAGATGAGGAACATCTCCCCAAATTTCAAATTGGCGACCGCGTCGCCGCCCTAATGTACGGTGGAGGCTTTGGACGATATGCCTCCGTCCACCAACAGGGACTCATTCGTCTCCCACCCACATCGACGCATCCCGACATTATCACCCTCATATCCACCTACATGACTGCCTACCAATGCCTTCAAAAAGCACGCATCGCCAAAGGCAAAGGAGGAGCACCATTCACCAACGCCCGAGTCCTCATCAGCGATGCCGGAAGTCCCGTAGGACAAGCCTTCGTAGAGCTCCTAATGAGAGAGGGAGCACTCATTCACTGCGTCAGTGATCAAAAGTTCGAATCTCACCTACGCAAACTTGGTGCCGAGATGTGGTATCCCCTCTTCGAAAATGAGGTGTGGGCCTATTCCCTCACGGGCAAGATGGACATTGTCATTGATACCACTTGCATTGACGCGTACGAAAGCTCGTATCGGGCATTGGGCCCCGGTGGGATATTGATTTGCACTACCAACACCTCCTTGTTCAGTAACAAGATGGACAAGGAATTCATCAAAGAGAGTGCGATGCAGTTGAAATCGTGGTTTCACGATAATGAGATTATTGCCTATGACTTGTTTGAAAGTTATTTGGACGATCCGGCCATGTTCACGCACGAACTTCATTATTTGATACGAAAATTGGAATTGGGCGAGATTGCACCCAAGGTGGCGGGGCGGGTGAGTTTGAAGGGGGTGGAAAAGACTTTGAAGGTGGTGGAGAATGGGAGTGCGAATGGGACGGTGGTGTGTATGCCGTGGTTGAAGAAGAAGGCGAAGGCCAAGGGGATGGTGGACAAGGTTGGGAATTGATTCTTGGGATTGGTTTGTGGGAATGAGGGGGTAAGCAACAGTAAGCAACGTGATGTAAAAATTATCATGATGGAAGAGTATTGTATGCATGTGCAGTAAATAATATTCCTGGTGCAATGTGTGAATGGTCTTGGTACAATCTTATTGTAGGGCTTAGATGTTGGTTTTCTCTGAGCAATTTGGTGGCCAAACTTGCTTTGTTATCTGGCACAGGGACTCTATGTTAAATTGTAAATGAGATGGCCATGGTATTAAAAGTCGAAAAAGAGATTAATAGGCATATTACGATCAATTGCTCCAAAACATTGTAAAAAGAAATACTGTAGACAAATTCACATTGTTGATTCGACTTCCTTGCTGACTCTGGCACAGATTGTGCAACCACCAACTTTTTGATGGACAATAACCATGATTTGAAAGGATGTTATTTCATGTCTTTGAAATGCTCATCAATATTTCTCCAGCAAAGAGCTTAGACAGTTTGATCTAATTATATCAATCGAGTCATTCTACAAAACAGTTGTGTGACATTTTGGGTGACCAATTATCTAAACCAAGTCAATAGTCTTATGTTGCATGCTTCTGTTTGATCAAGCAGGTGACATTTGTCACAAGAAAAATCATATTTGCCAATTCATCCTAAAAAGTGTGTTTCCACATAATTTGAAGCATTGCAGCAACCTCATTCTTTCCAGCCAGAGTGAATACAGTTTCTCTTTTGGTAATGTCATGAAAGTTGAAAGACCCAATGGCACCAAGCCCTTCACCTTCACCTACACAAACTTCAAGTCCTTCGGTCAAATGCAGAGTTGGACAAATTTAATTGCTTTGAGCTTGGAAGCAAATCAAAAATTGACCCACATACTAGATTTTTGTCTGATTTGTTGAAGATGTTCATTTGAAGCAAATCCTTCTTGTTTCCTTTCCATATGATCTGAAAAAAAATTGAAAAGATATTGGATTAAGAATTCATCATATTGCAAAGCGTCTTGTGATAACTGTATTTAGTGTTGCTCAATATATTATTTTCTTATCAGATACAACTTTTCTGATCTTATATAGAGCATTAATTATTCATGGTGCCTATTCAACAATTTATCAGTGTGCTATAACTAATTATGGAAGTATAATGTATAAAAAATAACAAACAATGAAGAAAATTGGAGTTGGAGTTTTCAACATTAAATTTGCAAAAGTCAAATTCACTAATAGCATCATTTCTGTTGTTTGTATTGCATAAAAACACCAGAAGTCATCAAAAAGGCAGCCCATGCAAAGAGGAGAAAAAAACAAATTTGATGTGGGTCATTGGATTTAATTTAAATTTCTGCTTGACTATAAAGTTCAATTTTTCACAAGATGGACAGAAAATGGATCGCCTGACATCATGCAATGTTTCATTATCAATTTGTGCCACATAAATGATGGACATCCATTTTGATAGAATCCATCTCTGAGGTCATTTTGATCCAAATTTTTGCCCATTGGGGGCTAACTTTGTTTCCCAAAAACCCAACATGTTACCCTTGATCTTGTTCCACTGTTGTCATTACAAAACAAACCCTCCATAGCTAACCCAACTTCAATCCAATACCATGACTACAAGGACCCCAATTGCTGTGCAGCATTTTATCACATTTGATTGCTTGTGAGAAACTCTCCAGTTTAAATAGAAGTTATCTAGTGATAAAAGCACTCATGACAGAGACTTTCTTGTCCATGTTGAAAAGTGCTACCTATGTAGGTAGACACCATTTGAACTTTGTTCATTTAAGTGCAATTTTTTCTACCTTAGTACCTGCAGAAAGATCAGCTTAAAAATCTGGACATAAATAAAGTTATTTGATTGTCCCTGTTTGAGTCTTTTTGATAGCTGTAGTCCAAGTACGTCAACATTTTTTGAGTTTGAAGTAGAGTTGATTTTGGGTATATAAACACCAATAATAAAAAACCAATGCACAGACTTGTTGGTTGTGGTCCAAATAGTATATTTGTAGATATTTGTGTACTTGGTTGATTGTTGGATGCTGATTAGATGCCTCCCTATGCACCATCTCCGAAGGGTGTTGATGATTTTTTTCTAAATGAAAAAAGGTGTGTCATAACAATATGATGTACTTGTCCTTAAAAATTTTAAAGTTTATTGGATGGCAAATACACTCACTATTGGCATTGTCCCACCTCTTTTGTCAATATCAAGAAATAGGATTTATTTACTTGGTGGAATTGATTTGACCTATAAAAATTCATTTGTGGATGTACTTGCCTTAACTTTGATATAAACATTTATATAATTTTACATGTTATCTGTAGCTGTTTATTGTGTTTTTATCTTTGAAAAAAATTAATTTCTGTCTATTGGTTATTAAGTGTAAATATTGCTATTCCTCACTTAGCATATTGCTTTGTAGGATCTTTATAGATGCTTTCATAGATTCTTACGTATGATATATTTAGTTTTAGTAATGGCATTTATTTCTGATTCTGTTTGGGGTGCTCTAAATTGGTCATAACATAGGTTTTCTGTAATCTCTGTGAAGAATATATGTGAAACATGTTCTTTCACAGGTTCTATTTAGGTTATTTAATAGGTCTTTTGTAAGTTCTTTTGTAGGCTCTTTTGTAGGCTCTTTTGTGAATTCTTTTGTAGATTCTTTTGTACATTCTTTTGCACATTCTTCTGTAAATTGATTTGTATGTTCTTTTGTGCATTTTTGTACATTCTTGTGTGCATTCTTTTGTACATTCTTTTGATCATTCCCTTGTGCACCTAATGCACATGCTGTTGAAATTTGTCACTTACTCCCCAGCTCAAGCTATTGAGTTAGTGTCAAAGCTTAACACACACTTTTGTACATTTCTAGTTTGTGATGTCATTGAATATTTTGTGGTTCTTTGAAAGGTTCTTTTGAAGATTCTCTCAGAAGTTCATTTGTAGGCTCTTTTTTGTTTCATTCATGTCTTGAAAGTTATTATTTGAAGGAGCTGCATCTACATACAACTCAGGATATTAGAATGTTTTGTGATTATGCTGTTAAGAATGACAATGACAAGCAAGAAAACTTCAAGTATCAGATCAAAGTATAGCTGAATGATGAGACATCAAGTCCATCTCTCCTTCCCCTCCATAATCATAATGATGTAATTACATAGACTTGTTGATGTATTCTTCAAAGTTTGATGATAATGATTTCATTCATTAGTTGTTTATTGTAAAACTTTTCTTGTGATTAAGTTGTTTAATTTTTTTCATTGGTTTACCCTCCCCTTTCTATTCCTAGGATGATATTTTGACAAGGCCTGTTTTGGCTCCATCAGGACCAGCTTTTTCATTTCCAGTTTGGTGACTCAACAGTATTTCACCCAGGAACATAATCATGGAGAGTCATTTTTGGTCATTTGCTGACTTTTGTATTTCTAGGAATATAAACAAAAACAAAAGGCAATCATAATTACTCTTCTTCATTGTGTGTTCAAATCATCAATTATTCCTTTGTTTACTAAGGAGAAATCCATTGCTTCTGTTGTAAGAAGTTTCATTTTTTGTCCTATTAAAGACATATTTTTAAGGCCAAAAGATTTCATCTTCTTCTCATTTATATCTCAAAACGAATCAATTTCATTTAGTCATTCACAACATTTGAAAAGTCAAAAGATATGGTGTTTTAAAAATCATCAAATCACAATCTTCCAGAGACGTGTTAACAGTAAAAATTTCTAGCATGATCTAGCATGATTTGGCAGTTTTTGACCCCATCATTTCTTGGGTTTATGCTCTCAGACAGAACCACACATCATAACTCTCTTGACATCATATTTTATGATTATGAAGTTTACTTTTTAGTATTATATTATATTGCTCATTTTTTACATAATATGTATATTGGTACATTTAGTATATTTGTTTATAGGGTATTTTGTGCTTTTTTGTAGGTCATTACATGGGTTCCATTGTAAGTTTTTTGATAATTAAGTTGTTCAATTCTTTCATAAGTTCCTTTGTAGGTACTTCTAGAGGTCACTGTGGGTCTGTTCATTTTAGGATTCTTTTATGGTTTCTTTTGCTCCTTTGAAGTTAATTTAGGAGTGATGAGATTTTTTGTCATTATTACAGGTCTACTAACTTAAGCAACTAATGCAGTATCAGTTGTTCATATAAATTCACATTTTTAATATAAATGACAGCCCACCAATAAGAAGGGTGATATTATTCTTGTGATTTTTTTGTTCATTATAATTATTTCAAAACAAGATAAACTAACATCAATAATATCTTTTGTTCCTTTTTAGGGGAATTGAAATTCTTCAATAAACACTACATATGTTAAAAAGAGGGTACAAATTCATTTCAAATTACTTGCTTTTTCTAGAAATTAATAGATTATTTTGTATGATATATGTTTCAGCAATGACATCTAATGCTGGTGGTGCTCTGAAACTGGTTGATTCACAGTTCCTTCTGAAGACTCTATGTGGTGGCTATTTAACATTTTCTTTCACAGGTCCTTTTTTTTGGTCATTGATTAGGTCCTTTTGTAGGTCCTTTTGTATGTTCTCTTGCAGGTTCTTTTCCAGGTTCTTTTGCAGGTTCTTTTGTAAGTTCTTTTGTAGGTTCTTTTGTAGGTTCTTTTGTAGGTTCTTTTGTAGGTTCCTTTGTAGGTTCTTTTTTAGGTTCTTTTATAGTTCCCTTTATAGATTCTTTTGTAGGTTCTTTTGTAGGTCCTTTTGTAAGTTTTTGTAGTTTTAATGAAGTTTTATTTAGGTCCTTTTTAGGTCATTGTGGTGAATTTATTTTAGATGCTTCTGTAGATTCTTGTGTAGATTCTTTTTTAGATTTTTTGTAGGTTCTTTTGAAAGTTCTTTTTATTGTTCTTTAGTAGGTTCTTTCAAACGATCTTTTTTGGGTTCTTTTGTAGATTCTTATATGGGAGTTTTTGTAGGTTTGTTTCTAGATTCTTTTAAATGTTATTTCAAATGTTCTTTTTGCAGATTTTTTTGCTTTTGAATACTAGTTTTTAGTTTTTTTGTAAGTGTTTCTAAATGCACTTTTGTAGTTTCTTTTGTAGTTTCTCAGTTATTTTGTGGGTTCTTTTGAAAGTTTTATTGTGGTTTTAATTGTAGGTTATTTTCTAGGCTCTTTTGACAATTCTTTTGTGAGTTGTTCTTTTGGAGATTTTTTGTAGGGTTTTTGTAGTTTCTCTTGTAGGTTCCTTTATTTATTCTATTGCAGTTTCTTTTACAGTTTCTTTCAAAGTTTCTTTTGTAGTTTTTTGTAGTTTCTTTTGTAGTTTTTTGTAGCTTCTTGTAGCTTCTTTTTACACCCTTTTGTAGGTAACTGTCCAGGTTCTATTTTAGGCTCTTTTACAGATTCTTTCATAGATTTTTTGTAGGATCTTTTGAATGTTCTTTTGAATGTGCTTTTGTAAGTACTTTTGAATTTTCTTTTTTAGGTGCTTTTGTATGTTCTTTTGAATGCTCTGTTTGATGCTGTTCTTTCACTTTTGAATGTTATTTTTCAGGTTCTGTTTTAGTTTTTTGTAGTTTTTTGTAGTTTTTGTAGTTTTTTTTTGTAGGTTCCTTTATAGTTTCTTATGTTGTTTTTTATAGTTTCTTTTGTAGATACTTTTTTGGGTACTTTTGAATGATTTTTGTAGGTTCATGTGGAGGTTATTCTGTGGGCTCTTTTGTCAGCTCTTTTGTACTTCCTTTTGTAAGTTTTTTGTAGATTCTTTTGTAGATTCTTTTGTAGATTCTTTTGTAGATTTTTTGCAGTTTCTTTCTAGATTTTATAGGTTCTTTTTTGTTCTTTTGTAGGTCCTTTTGTAGGTTTTTTAGTTTTTTTTTGTCTTGTTTTGCATCATTGCAGAGGTTCTATTTTAGACGCTTTTGTAGATTCTTGAGTAGATTCTTTTGTAGATTCTTTTGTAGATTCTTTTGTTGGTTGTTTGGAATATCTTTTTAGACATTCTTTTGTAGGTTCTTTTGAATGTTTTTTTGGATTATTTTTTAGATTCATTTATGAGATCTTTTTAGGTTCTTTTCTAAATTCATTTTTGTGTGATTTTAAATGTTCTTTTGTAGATTTTTTTGCTTTTGAATGTTGTTTGTTAGATTATTTTTTAGGTGTTTTTGTAGGCTCTTTTATGGTGTTGTTTATAGTTTCTTTTCTAGATTCTATTATGGGTTCTTTTGAAAGTTCTATTGTAGGCTCACTTGTAGGTTATTTTGTTGGTTATTTTGTCAGTCCTTTTGTCAGTCCTTCTGTAAGTTCTTTTGTAGGTTTTTTGTAGGTTCTTTTGTAAGTTTGTTTGTATTTTCTTTTTGAAGTTTCTTTTGCAGTTTATGTTGTAGTGTCTCTTGTAGACTTTTATAGTTTCTTGTTGTTTCTTTTAGGCCCTTTTGTAGGTAATTGTCCAGACTCTTTTTGAGGCTCTTTTGTAGATTTTTTGTAGATTTTTTGTAAGTTCTTTTGAATGTTCTTTTGAATGATCTGTCACAATTTAGATCAGGCATAAAAATGTGAGTAATTATTTTAGGAGTAGATACCAGAAGTTATTCTTGATTTCCTACTCCATAACTCTCCTGAAACTACTAAAAGTGGTAGCTTTTGATTGTTTTTAGTCATTTTTGTTTTTTGGTTGGGCCAACTAAAATATTGAGCAAGTATTACATGAAGAACAACTGATAAGTGATGGAATGGGGGTAAACTTGACAAGAAATTACAGTCTGCAGCTTTCTCTATAGAATTTAAAACACAACCTGTAGAGCAGGACAATTAAACCTAATGCCATTTTCATAACAATATTACAATTACATAATCTAGGAGCAAATAAGTAGTTGGTTTTGACATAATTTTGCAAGGAACATGTCCCCATAATTTCAACCAGTTATTTTTGATTAGCCCAGAATACCAATACTCTACTTTTTCCATGACCTGTAATATTAGCAAGTAGATTTAGTGAATAGCATATTTAGGGGTTTTGTTCTTTCATTTACTCTTGAACTTGAATACTGTCACAAACACCATAACATCAGAATATAGGACTATCCTTGATAAAATAAGGTTGTCATTCCCAGGCAAAAAATACTGCAACAGGGTTATAAATCATCAATTGTGTTTTAATGGTAGAGAGATTCCTAAATTAAGGGATTAGAAGTTAGCAGATGCACTTCATTGAACTCTATTTTACTTCCTACTTTAACATTACAAGGTTATCAGTTATCATCATGTTCAAAGTGAAATGACAAGAAACTTCAAAATATTCATTGCTATTTTATCATCTACATTTTATTTTTAGTTGGGGATACTATGCTTGCACTTCAGATACAACAGAGGCAACTACTATCATCATTCACTGGCATCACAATCTATCTCTGTTTGCTGACTGCTATGTGCTGGGGATAATTAACTCCCATTTAACCATTGGCCCAATGTGATGTAAGATCCATTCTTGATCTTTGATGAGCTGGATCTTGTTCTAGCACCCTTAGGAAGGTGAGACTTGTGATGAACATGACCATCCATTCTTTGCTATGAAATATCAACAGTTGCATATGCAAAATATCAATAACTGTTTTCTGGGATTTGTATCAAGCAAAGTATATGCTTATGAAGCCATTAAACTTTCCTTGACAAAAAGATGTTTTTGTTGATAGGTGGGATGTTGGGTGCTTTTGTTGCCATCAATAAAAATTATCCAGAACAAATGAGACTGCAAAGCCGGTGTTGGTGTCATCCCAATTCCACTGGGAGTGAAAGATAGTATGTTAGCATTGTACAATTCATCATGGTATTGAAAACCCCCTTGGTGACTCAGTCCAGTCACTAATTTCAGTAGTTACATGCATGAGCCCCCTGCTCACATAGAGAGCAATTAACTATGCCTGTTGAGACTGGCTCTCAGGCCATGGTGCTGCTAGCTAGTGTTATTAGTAATTATGATGACTACCTAGGCAGCTGCTGCTGGAGGAGCTGCTATGAGTGGAATATGGGCAAGTGGTCTGTCCGTCATCAGTTATGATGAGCTATGTAAGTAGCCACCAGGGAGTATTCCAACACACCCTCACAGATCACTCAGTGTAAGTGCATGCTGTAAGTAGCAGGGGGAGTCCTTAATATTTATTTTGAACAAAGTTGTGTCCCTTGAAACTTGTTAAAAAACGCCTACAGGTAACACACAGGTTACACCATGTGTTTTTTTGAAATTCACTGCTGGTTTGGTTTGTCATTTTTTGGGTAACTTGGTTCAATATATAGTGCACATAGACTCTAGTACAATCTTTTTGTGGAACCAAGTGGGACTTGAGATCTGTAGAATATTTCAGGAGTAATCATAAAAAGATCTTCTCATAAAAGCTTTTATCCATCATATTCAAGTAATAGTACCATATATCTACACATAAACCTTTCACGGTGAATAGTTTTGATACAATTTGACCAATCTCAAGGGATGCACAATTTAAAAAAGATACATTGACTCATTTTAAAATAGGGTTCATCAATATTAAGTAGTATGTAGAATATATTACTTACTAGGTAGGTTGGAGCCCCTGTAGAAAATAGTTTAGTGGTAACTTGGTTCATAAAAAATAGTAACCTGGTTCAAGATAATTATTCACTGGTATGTACATAGTATGGGCACACTCTTAATTGGTAATGCATATCATGATGTTTGCTGGGATAGTCAGCCAGGTTTTCTTCGCCGGGATGGTACTGGATATTGTACCACCCCAGGGCTACTTGGTCGGCTATCCAAAAATATCTCATTTCCATAGATCTTGCCCACTAACGTTTGACGGTGTTGTTGGCAATGGCGGTCGCTGTGGCATTGTTGCAGTGGATGGGCGTGGGAGGTTGGGGATGTACCAACTCCTCCAAAATAAGATATATTATTTTACCTTCCTTTGCATTGCAGAAGAAGACACCGAGTTCAGCCTCAACTGCAGAGGCAGCAACGAATTTGAGGTAGGTGCAGAGGCAAAAAATATTACCATTGAGCTTGATGGGTTTGCCACGCTGGGGGAGGAGCCAAGGAAGAATACTCTGGCTACATGACTGTGGTCTCTGGTAGTGGAGAGGTATGATGCATTGGAGTGGATATTCAAAACCATGTCCAATGCATAATACTTGATGGTAGCATTGGGATGGGTAGCCAGGAAATGGTGGGCATTGTCAAGAGTTTTTTGCGTTGCTTTGGCTTGTTTTCCAGTGATGGTGGAGAGGGCCATGAGGACCATGACATCAACTGCTTGGGCATAATACAGAATCTCTTCCTGTTTTTCACTGATCTCTTCGTCCAAATGGACTCCATAGGTATGATGTAGGAATGATAGAATTTGGTATGAGGTTTGTGTTCCAAACCCTGTGTCATTGTAAGCTTGCTGGCCCTGTTTGAGATCAGGGTGGATGCACCGATCAAGTATTGCAGCATACGGCCTGAAAATTGAGAAGATTTTGCCAATTTGTGTTTTTTTGTTCCATTGCATTTCAATGTTGAAAATCATTGCATTGTTGGGGGCCAGGGTATAGTCAGGGGTGTCAGGTGGTTCAGTGGGTCCATTCCAATGTTGTTTCTGGCCCTTGATGAGGGATACTTCCTGGTCCATCACAAGGTTGCCGGCCATCCCTAGTTCTGGCTCTGGGCAATAGTTGATGCAACATGCTGCTTGAATGAGTTGTTTTTGTAATTTGTGTACAGTGCTGAAGGTGGGGCGGGATGGTGTGACATCCACTTGCCCATTTGGGCCTTAAAGGCTTCAATGGTGACGACATCAGGCATGGCGGATGTCGAGTGATGATGAAATGAAACAAAGGTGGCTACACACTGGTGGGGTGCCTGTTGTTTGATGGAGATTGGATACCACGCGGGGTTTGCCAGAAGTCAGTAGGATGATGAGGGGAGGCTTGCCATGAAAAAGATTGCTAATAACTGTTGAGACCAGCTCTCAGGCCATGATGCTGCTAACTAGTGTCATTAGTAATTATGAGGACTACCTAGGCAGCTGCTGCTAGAGAAGCTGCTATGAGTGGACTATGGGCAAGTGGCCTGTCTGTCATTGGTAATGGCAAGCTACGTAAGTAGCCACAAGGGAGTATTCCAGCAATGCTGAGGCTGCCCAAATAGACACACCAAAAAAAACCTAATGTACCTTGTACAATAGTGCAATTAACCTAACAATTTTGAGTGTACCTAAACTTAATCTTATTTGGTTAATGCTGTTGATCTCAACAAGAGCATTACAATTACAATTATGATTGCATTCTCACCGTTATACTGATCTCCATATCAAGAGTGCTTACACTGCATACCTGCCACACAACTCACTGCTCAAATAACACTAGAAATTGTGCTGCTTTGAGGCTGTTGATCCACAATTTTTGGTTCCATTTTTGTTGCAACATTGGCCGTTCCCAATTCCCAATCCATTCTTCTTCATCATAATTCTCCATGTGCTTCACAATAAGCTTTCACCCCATCTTATCAACAACATCGTTTGCTGTCTATTATGTTGCTGCTCAGGATCCATCCAAAACACCTACACAAAGAGACTGGCATTGTGCTTTTAGATTTCTCAAACACAAGGTCAGAGGTAGCAGTAGAAAACTTACTACGGTGACCAAGATTGAATGGGCCATCAGTTTTGAGTTAAGCAAATTAATTGGAGCATCATGCACGCCTTGGGGTTGAACCCAACTACTCGTGTCAAATGTGTCCCGGCAGCACAAGTGAAGTTTTTGCAATGGCAGCAATTTGTCCAGCTGTGCCAATTGCCAATAGTGCTGCATGTGTTGCAGCTGCACTTTTGCAGCTATTGCGATGGCAGCAATTTGTCCAACCATACCAATAGCTGCAACAGCAACAATTCATGCAGCCATTGCTAGTTGCAGCTATTGGCAATTGCTGCAACTCGTGCTGCAGCAATTCGTGTAGCTGTGCCAATAGCTACAACTATTGCAACAGCAGTAATTCATGCAGCCTTGGCAATACGTGCAGCTATTGGCAAGGATGCAACTCGGAAGCATGTGTCGTGACTGCATGGGTTGCAGCAATTGCAATGACAGCAACTCATGTAGCTGTGCCAATAGCTGCAGCTATTGCAGCAGCAGCCATTTGTGCAGCCATGCAAATAGGTGCAGCTATTGGCACAGATGCTACTCATGCAGTGTATGCCGTGGTGGCATAAGTTTCAGCTGTAAATAATCTACAGCCACAGCATCATTATTCATTATGAGTTTAAAATGTAACATTGAATTTCTTGGCACAATAAACATTGAGACTAAATTTTAATTAAAATCTAAATCAAATTACATCTGAACAATACAATGATTTATGTACTAAGTTTCTTTGTTTCCCAA
>JALLOT010000879.1:0-17201 GCA_036939595.1 Thalassiosira livingstoniorum
AGAATGGTATATTTTGATGTCGATGTAATTGAAAGGCCTCTCTACGGCACACCTCAGATCCATTGCAATTTCGCAAAAAGATCGGAGTTCGCTCAACCCGACCAAGGCAGTAGAAATCAAGAGCAGACTCTCCTCTTTCCAGGGAAAAAAAAATTAGGTTAAACGGTCGAGTAGTCACGGAGTAATGACAGTTTTAGTAAGAGGCTTAATTTACTAGTAAGCGCTAGTTAAAAGTTAATTTTTAACAACTAATAATTAGTTGTTAAATCGGACGTACGGAGGGATACTCACTGCAGAATAGGTAGAATTTGCCCCTCGGAACAAAGCAAGTATAGAATCAAACTATTGGATCCAAAAAATGAAGTGACTCTCAAGTTAGTACAAGTTTCCAACGTTTACCAGTTAAAATTCAGAGGCCTTGTTTGCTGGGGCTCATTCATAATAACCCATGTGAGAATGTACTGATTTGCTAGTTATTCTTCAGAATCAGAGTGTTGAATAAGCACTGTTTGAAATAGTTTCTCTATGCTCATGTGCTGATCATGATTTTAAGTTCTACTTCTAAATTAACTCATAATTTCACCAAATTAAACATGACTATATGAATACTAACAGTTTATCAGACGGCTTTAGCCAAGGTTATGAGGGTTAAAATGGGATTCTTAGTTTAGAGTTCCAAACTGGTGGATTGTCACGTTGAGGATGAGCTGTGTTCAACCATTCCCATTAGGCTTTGTTGCACAGATTCCTTTTTCAATTTTCAAAATGTTTGGGGCGCCTTTGTTCGAAAGTGCTTTGTTGGTTGTTGCATGTTGCATTGTATTCATTTGGGTTGGAGTTGTTGATTCATTCTCATTACTTTGCTCGGCCCTTTTGATTTGACCATTGTGGGATCTGGAACCTTTTCAACCCCTGCGTAAACTACCGGACAAGCATTGTATTTTGTTTCAGAACATACAAAATTCAGAAATGAAGGAGAGCAGTGAACAAAACATTTTTTTCATTTTTTTTTCTTTGTCCACTATAATGTTGTCTGTTGTGTCAACCCACCTTCTCTATTTGATTGTTGCATGATATTTTACGTCAAATTACATCCCAAATCCAAAGCACAGTCACTCTGCAATGGGATTTCAAAATTCAGACTGACCACAACTTGGGGACAAGGTAAAATGGATGGCAAAAGCAGGTTAGAATTGAGCTGGAATGAAAACTAAAAGTGAAAATGACACAGCAAAGCAATGGAGACAAGAGACAAGACAAAAATTAATATTAAATTCAATTGAATTGAATTGTTGATGATAAAATTCAATTCAAATTTTCAAATGTTGGATATAATTTTTAAACGGAGATGAAATTAGCAAATGCTCGGACACTGGTTGGGGGAATATGCACGTGCAACTAAAGGGCAAAAACAATGTGACACAAGTGAAGATCAATAGGACATAGAATGATTAGATTCCGTACCCCATCCAACAAAAACAAGTTCTCTGAAGCAGCTGAAGGTCAAAGGCAAAACAAACATCATCACTCTAAGAATACAAGTTTCGAAAAATGAATTCAAGGAGGGAATGTGTGCAAGACTTCAAGGGCAGCAGTATGGCAGCAGCAGCAAACTACTATCAATATTTGGCAACACCCAAGACCGTAGCAAGGACAAACAGTTATTTTCAAGACACAAGAATTTTCAGGGCAAACAGTTGAGTCAGTCTTAAGAAAACTGAAAATTTTCTAACCTTAAATCTTTCAGCGTCAATAGCCATCAAAATGTGTTGTAACAGACTTGCGGTGGCAATTGGCATCATTAGATTTTTATTGGAAATTGGTGGTTTCTTGTTGGCAATTTTTTGTGTCATCATTATCATCTCTTGTTTGCAACTGAGAGCTCTTAGCGAGCAAAAGCACAATTAGCAAGGGAGCAATGTACAAAGATACACAGTGAACCAAACAAAAACAAAACTACAAAAAGCAAATCATTTGTCTCAACAACTTCCAAAAAAGAAACTCAATCACAAGGGAGTGTGAGAATGTACTGATTAGCTAGTTATTCTACAGAATCAGAGAGTTGATTAAGCACTGTTTGAAATAGTTTTTCTATGTCCATGTGCTGAAAATGATTTGAATTCTACTTCTAAATTAACTCATATTTTCACCAAATGAAACATGACTACATAAATACTAACAACCCAAACAAAATGAATATGTAATTTTTAACATTTTTAAGATCAGCCTTTTGTAAATTCTGCACTTGAAGTTGGCAAGTCTCTGGGTTAGTGAGATTAGAAAAGTACAGCGCCAGAGAATGCTAAATGATAAAATGTTGATGGTTTACAAAAATGTCGTTTTACACAATATGGAAATATGAGAACTATTAATTCTCAGTTAGGTTATGAAAAGATAAGTGGTTTGTTGAAGAATTGACAATGAATGTAAAATTGGTTTATGATGTAACAGTAATGTCCCTCCCTACAACATTCATTGGGGTTTCAACATATGCATGAGGTACTTGGCAAATTATCTATCAAAAGCTATTATTTTCAAACAACTGCACAAAAGCTGTGGGGTAACCATTGGGTAAACTACAAAACAAAAAAAACACTTGAATTGCCAATTTTTGAAGATGATTTTTGTCACTAGACTTTTATACATACCAGAAACTCTTTACTTTAAAGCCTCTGGTATGTTTCTACATAATATGTAAACCACCACCATCATTTCCAACATTGTTTTGACCATGGTTAATGTTGTGTGGTAAAGCTGACGTGTGGAATATTTTTTTTTGACAAGCACTGAAAATGTATTGACAGGTTATGTATGAGCTGCAAGTTTTCAAAAAGGAGAGAGAAACCATCAATTTAATTTTTCCAAGATCTATTAGGTTTGCTTTAATTAAAAAATGGAAGTACAACATGATATTACTATCTATACAGGATTTAACTCAAACCACCAGACTTACAGATAACTCCTCAAAAGAGAAATATTTGTCCAATTCGTCATAGGTCTTTCTACTTGCAGGGGAATTCCAATGCCATAATATTCTTGGTCATCCCATTCATCATTAACTGACTGAACAAGCTCTTCAATATATTTTGACTTCTGCTTTGAGGGCTTGTAACACCTTGTCATTCTATCTAGAAGCTTGTTTTTTTGTTTTCATAATGATAGACAGTGCACATTCCTGTTAAAACCATTTTTCTTACACTTTTGAAAAAAAGATGAAGGATTGCACTCAAAAAATTATTTTTTGAAACTCTAAAAGGATCAATCAGACAACATTTTAGATACTTCCCAAAATAACCATGAACCACTCTACTTGAACCTGTCAGTGAGTTATTGCTCTCAAAATAACAAAAGCACACATTGAGGATTCTCTGGTCAACTCTGTGGGGTCTTGAAACATTTTGCTTAATGGTCTTAGAATATTCATAAGAACTCTAACTCAGGATCTTTAAACTGGTAATTTTCAGACTTCAAAAGCTGAATCAATGGGAAGTTTAAAAGATTGCTGATATGCTGTGCACCAGTCATTTCAGAAACATTTTTCCACCTTGCAAAATAATTTACTGAAATTCTCAGAAGTACCTTTGTTCATTCAAAAATCTCCATACAAAGAATCAAATTTCCACTCTGGGTAAAACTATCAGTACTGTACCATTGGCTGAATTCCATAATAATATTTTTTTCAAATATCAGTGAAAATGCTCTCAATTGGTGTGGTGGGGTCACAAGTGCAATTCAAGTTATCCCTATCCTGTTGAATTTGGATTGAACTGACTGTACCATACCGGCACACAAGAATATACCATAACTCAGGGAATGTATGGTATGGTCTCCCAATGAAGTCACTTTCTAAGTTGGCTTTGTATGCCAAATTGATGGCTTCAAGGAGCATGTTGATGGACATTTCATTCATATTTTCAACATTGTTGTAGGCCATGTTCCAGCACATCCATTCAAACTGTGCTTGCTTACATTGTATGGCATTTGTGTTAGGTGTATATATGGGCTCTTGGAGGCTTGCCTGGGATGTTTTTTTTTGTTCAAATAAGTTTGAAATTGTACATCATGAATACAGACAAAGAATAGCCCCAATTGACTGAGGGTTGAGGGGATAGTCCTGTTGCAGTGGCAGAGGACTTTCATTTGTTTGATGAATTCCATTAGCAATTAGCATTGATTGACCTTTGATGGGGTCGAGACTTCATACAGGGAAGCCGCTACACATGTCTGCATCAGATATGGTATCATAGGGGTTGTTCATGGTGATATGTGTGAGGGCATGGTAGCCATGCATGGTGTCAAGTGGTTTGAAAAAAGGAATTCTTTTGAACTTTTGAAGGTACTCATCTACTTTGTGCTTTCTGTACTTAAGATTGTCCTAAATAATTTATGACACTGAATTAAGCAAGAATAATCTGGTGTAAAGATGAGCTTCAAAATGTGAGTATTTTGATCCAAGACTTAAACTTGGGTTTATGTCCTTGGGACACAAGTAAATTGCTCTCTGTTGAGCTTGTGCTGCACCCACTGCTGGTACTCTGTACAGAAGAGCTACATGTGAACACAGATCATGCAGGTGAGTATTAATAGTATATACTCCCCTGCTTCCAACAATCCCAATCATCTATTGTTGGGAGGACTGTATTGAAATTTTCAACATTTTATTTGTAGATGTCTTCATCATTTCCAACAGAACAAAAATTCTGACAGGACACTGCATGTAGCCACACTGTTGACTGAAGAAGGTCTTTTAGTAATACCTTTTGGGTTTCACTTTGTTTGGATTCATCCAGTGAAATCAATTGCCAACTTAATTTTTGAAACTTTCATTTTCATCATTGCACATTTCAAAAACTTGACCAAGATGGAATACACACTGGAGATGATTGTACATGGGCCCAAATGTTGGATGTGGTTCTCTTAGAAAATCAAGTAATTTGTTGAAGTCTCTATTCACTTTCTCATCTGTACCAATCATTTTTTTATTCCAACATTGTGCACCCCCTTGAAATAATCACAGCCAAGAATTGTCTCAATGATGATTGTCCAGTCTCGGAACATGGATATGGGTTTCAACTTCAACTGTTTGACATCTGCAAATGGTAAATTGTCACTTATGGCAGCTGAAGTTTGCACTGTATTCCAAGCTAGCAACAAAATTGTTCATGGACGATTAATCAGAGCCCAAAAATCCCCATCTGTAGAAATAACACCCTGAGCGATACTGGAGTTGCAGATGTGGGAAATTTACTAGTCGGCTTTGAGAGGGGCAACAATAAATCTAATTCCTTCCTTTTTTAGTGACTTGATCATCGTAGCTCTTACTGATGGTGCTACGAAGGCTGATTGAACTCTTGCATTTTCAATTGTATTTGAATGCATTGCTAATTCATTGGTATTTTGAGGGATTTGAGCTGAGAGCAATTATTCCAAATCATTGATGGATTGTTTTTTTCTGTTGTTTCTTTTGGTACCAGCAACTTTGTTTTTTAGGGAGTGTGGCATTTACTGTAAAAACAAAGATTGCCTCAATGCCACATGATCTTGATTTCCTGTAGCTTGCCACAATATAATCAACAATGATTCTTGACAGTGCAGCTGGTATTTGGTGAGATTGTTCCGCTCCTAGTCCTAGCTTCCAATGAACTGATGCCATCATTAGACAACTGACATCAACAGCAAAAGTGTACCCAATGAAGAGAGTATTTTGTTGGGTGTCATTGTTTGTTGCTGACAGTGTTGCAGTCTAAGAAATCTTTGACCCAACCAGTGATTTCAAGGTTTTGGCAAGTTGATAAATTCCCATGCTTTATCTGCAACGATGAGTAGGTATGGTCCATGGCAAAAGAAGCTGACATCATGAAAAGAGATGAGGAGTGCTAAATGTATGAGCTGTGTAAATTGAAGATACTTTAACAGAAAATCTTTGGGTGGATTCAGAGCAGATTTGGGCAGGACATTGGATACTTTGTTGGCATGGGCAAGCAATATTGCATGGTCAAGGGTCAAACATGCATGTGATGTGAGTTTTTGTGGGCTGGTGCAGAGGCTGGTGTGTGTTTGGTTGGTGATGTAACTGGTTCTTCGTAGGCTTCCATATCATTTCTAGGTACACAGTATGCCCGAACAGTGTACCCATGGACTACAATAATATACTTTCTACTTACAGGAATTCGTATTAGATCTTAGCCACGCTTATTGAGCGCCCGAGGCTCACCTTTCACCTTCGTTCTGTATGTACAATACCACGAGCGAGCTAGCTGTCACCATGGCGTCGTCCCAACCCAACGGCGTAAGTGCCGACCCGGCATCCATGGCCGCCACCCGCTCACCCTCCAAAACATCCCCTCCAACTCCCTCTCGAGATGGCTTCCATCTAGTATCCAATGCCCCCATCCACTACGACCTAGACCTCACCGCTACCGTCGCCGCCGGACCCGACGCCACTGACGCCGGTCCATCCACGGCCATCCACGACCCCCAAACCCCACCCCACTCCTTCACCGACATAACCTACCAAATCTCCACCACCGACCACTGCGCCCGCATCGCCTTTAATCGTCCGCAAATCCTCCACGCCTTCCGCCCCACCACCATCAACGAACTCCGCCAAGCCCTCGACTTCGCCCAAGACGACACCCGCGTCTCTGTCATCATTCTCACCTCCAACCTCACCCCCGATCGCACCCCCGCCTTTTGCGCGGGGGGGGATCAATCCGTCCGCTCGTCTCATGGGGGATATGACGATGGATCGGAGCGAGTCCCGAGGTTGAGGGTTTTGGATTTGCAAATTCAAATGAGGCGGTGTCCCAAGCCCATCATGGCGGTGGTGAGGGGGTATGCCATTGGAGGGGGGCACATACTGCACATGTGCGCGGATTTGACACTCTCGGGAGAAGATGGTGTATTCGGTCAAGTGGGACCGAGGATGGGGAGCGTGGATGCCGGGTATGGGAGCGTCCACTTGGCACGAATGGTGGGGCAGAAGAAGGCACGGGAGATTTGGTTCTTGTGTCGGTATTATTCGGCGGAGGAGGCGTTGCGGATGGGTTTGATCAATGGGGTGTACAAGAATGAGGAGTTGGAGGGGGAGGTGGGACGGTGGGTGAGGAGGATGGGGATGATGAGTCCTACGGCGTTGGCGTGTGCGAAGGCGGCGATGAATGCGGATCAGGATGGGAGTGCGGGGATTTCGTTGATGGGGGGGCATATTACGAGGTTGTTTTATATGAGTGAGGAGGCGAGAGAGGGGAGAGAGGCATATTTGGAACAAAGAGCGCCACAGTTTCGAAAAATTCCTCAGAGTAAGCTTTAGATTTTAATTGGCTTGCTGATGAAGGGAGAAGTTAAATGCAAAAAGGATACAAAGAGAAATGCTGAATTGATTAACATACGAATCGAAATTTCCGCTAATATTATAATGATTTATCTTTTTGACAAAAAAATAACTTCTCCTCTTCATCAGCAATACCGTGTGAACATAATGCATTTCTTCAAGTTTCAACCTAAATTGACTGCTAATAATGTGTTATTTCTCGAAAAAATTCACATTTCATCATACAGGAGACGTGCATTAGAAATCAGTTGGGCTGCAAAAATTGATAAATACAAGAAAAAATGTTTTGATTCTCAACACCATCCACCGACCCAAATTCCCACGCGGCAAGTTCCAAGTTCCAAGCGCTAAGTGCCAAATGACATCATTGTACATCATTGTTCATCATCGTACAAAAAAGCACCTACTCCAAAACTTTCTTCTCCAACCACCTCAACATCGCCCCATGACTCTCCTCCGGATTATCATCGAACGGAACATGCCCCCCCTTCACCACATCCATCGTCGTCAACCCATTTCTACCCCGATTATTCGCCACCCGATCCCGATAAAACGTGCCCACATCCCCCTCGAGAGGCGTCACCACATCTTGGTCTCCCCAAACCAAGTGTATCGGAAGAGAATTCAAAGTTTCTTTGTGTTTTTCGTGGAGTTCCATGGGCGTGAGTCCTGCATCGTTGGTGTATATCTGTCGAATCGATTCGATGGCTCCTTCCACGTCGAGTACGGCGGGGTAGTAGAAGGAGTCCACCAGTTCATCGTCCACTCGTTCAGGGGAGTGGAGGTAGAGGCTTTGGAGGGCGTTGCGTAAGAGATCTTGGGTGACGATGTGGTTCAAGGCATAGCGAAGGAGAGGTTTGTTGCCAAAGATTAATGCGTTGAAGGCATTGAATATCCACGTGTAGAATGCTATTTCCAATGAGGAATAGTTTGGATTTTTGAGGACATTGCGGGAGTTCAGTCCGATGGCGCAGTTGAACAGACAGATTCCCCGAATTCGTTTGGATGGCGAGGGTGGCTGTTGGCCGTTTTCATCATTGTGTCGACTTCCAGCAATGTACGCTTCCATTTCATTTTCGGCAAAATCCCCCGTGGCAGCCGAAAGTGCCACCAGTGACCCCAGACTGTTCCCCATCAACACAATCCCATTATTTTTCAAATCGCCAAGTTTGTGATGACGGGCGTAATCGTCCACCAATTGCGCCCACAAATTGATGGAATATTCGACTTTTACATTCGAATTTTTGCCCATTTCCATGGGAGAATCTGGAATTGAATTGGAAGAAGGCCCAGATGTTTCATCATCATTGTTTGACTCCAAAACCACCGGTTTAGACGAACGTCCTTGACCCAACAAATCCAAAGCGTGGACTTCGTACCCTTCCCTTTGCAATGCGGACATGGTTTCTCGCCAGTAGGTGGTAGAGGCAGCGAAACCGTGGAGTAAAATCACTGCCGGCTTGCTGGATACATTTTCCACCTTGAGTGGGGAGCGAACTTCGGTGAAGATGTCGTGCTCATTCCATTTCCAAAATTTGGTGGTGGTGGATGATCCTCTGGTGAGATTGTTGGGGTCTGACTCATCGAAGGCGATGGTGGATGTGGATGCACCCGATGCACTCGATGCAACCGATGCACCCGATGTACTCGATGCACCCAGCGAGCCCTCGATTACGGAGGACTTTAGAGCATTTAGAAGCTTTGGTTTTGATGCTATGGGTGCAAAGGCCAATGCCTGGGCGAAGAGGAAACAAAGGAGGGGCAATGATTTGATTGCCATTTTCATTTTACTCAAATACTTGTTGTTGACTTGTGTTGTTGATCAATGATGCAACATTTTGGGGTAAATATTATTATGTTACCCATCCATTCCACGTTGGAACATCTACCGTAATAAACAGTATTTCAGTCCCCAAAAATGTCCGATCGCCGATGGTCGATAAGCGCTCGCCTAGGAATTTAGTGTCTTTCTTACCGTGTGAAGGTTGCAAAATTTTCGTGTAGCGATGTTTAGCGACTTTTATTCACTGAAACAAATATTAAAGTTTCCTACTTATTGTGGGGATCAATATACAATGTACTACGGTAGTAAGTACAATACTACATAAGTAGTAAGTAGTACGTAGGCTGACGACGTGGCGTGGAGAGCGAGCAATGTAAAAAGAGAATCTTTTTGACTTATCGCTGCTTTTCTCCTATTTTCGCCAAAATTTAAAAGAATTTCCTGACTTGCTGGGAGTTTTTGCTGGATTTTGTATAAGGATTTAATAAATCCTTGTGTGGCTACTAGCATTAAGCACACAACAAGTAATAAAAGAGTGTTGATAATCATCTCATATCGATAATTATAAGCTTACAGCTACCGTGTCTAGATACAACAATAAAGGTAAGTCACGTATAATAAGTGGGTATCTGTCCCATGTAACACCTAAGTCACATGGGATTTTATCAGATTTATTTGGGCAGATTGGGATTCGGGATTATCTATTTTTTTGCCTCTGCAGATCTTCTGGGTCTGCTAGAGGTAAGTAGGTAGTAGTCTGCTTTTGTTGATTTGGCTGGATGGACTCATAATTGCCCATTGCTCTGGAATCTGGAATGGAAAGTGAGCCACCGCCACCGCCACCGCCACCGCCAATGGTGCCAAGAGCCGCCCAAAGATAAAAAAATCCCCACGTCAAGGGCAGTAAGCAAACTTCTACCTTCTCCAACATGCCTCCAAAACAACTAAAGGAAAAGAAGGGTCGGTCCAAAGCCAAACGCAGCGAGAAAGACCATGGATGAAATGTCCTCCTGCCATGGCTGCAAGGTGCGACAAGACAAATATGATTTCATCTACTGCGATTGCACTCAGGTGTGCTTCTGTTCTCCCTCCTGCCAGCACGGCAACCCACACAAAAAAGGCCCGGGACCACCCGAAACTCCTCATTTGAATTTGGTCGAACTATTTAGCCGAAGCGATCTTCCGAAAATTCGTGATGAGTTCACTGAGAATTGAGACGGTCCAAAAACAGATGAATCAGTATATTTCATCAGAATGTCTCAAGTTGGGAATGACGCCTTCGAAGATGATAGCCAGTGATTTTGCCAAGCTTGCAGATTGACGGGAGGCATTGGAAAATTAAGCGTTTGCTTATGTGGCAGTGATACGTTATAAAACGAGAAACGTTGGAATTCCAAGCTACAGTTTCCTTTCGGGAGGGCAGAAATCAGGGAAAAAGACCAATAATAAGATTGAAGACATGCCTGTTCTGGAGTCGGATGATCTGGCATTTACGCACTTTTAAAAGACTGCAAAGATCGGTCATTCGCGTGCTATTACGGTGGTATTGAGCGCAAAGTTAATTACAAAAAAGGGGGCTCGTTGGATTTGGTTGGCGTATCTACAAAATAGTGAGGGGGCAAACGATTCATCGGACAAACAATCCATTCTTGCCAAGGATGTGAGAGCCACCTTGATTAACCTTCAAAAGGCCAGCATTCAACTGAAGCCTTGAAATTCTTTTGGTCTGCTTGGACCTAATCTCGCGAGTATCTTACTTGCTGTCCATGATATTATCGAGAGAGAAAAATATACTCTGCGATCCATTGCAGGAATTAAGCCCACTGCCACTGTCAATAACGGTGTATTCCGCCAACGCGAAGAACAGGCAAAGCGCATCCCACTCATCGGGTCAAAGGTGATCGAAGACCTCATGGATAAGTTCCATCTGTTCAACGCCCAGAACATTGAAATTCAGTTCAACTGTGGGCATCGAGGTACAGCAAAGGAAGCTACCATACAGAGACTTGCATTCACTCCAGAACCGCTCCATTGACAGTCAACTCTTCTTCGTGCCTGCAGCGTCTACTTGCGACGAACGAGTTACAACGAGAGAATGCAAGCAATGGCGGGATCAGGTTGCGTATGCAGCACAAATAGATGGAAGGTACCTTCTCTGCATTGAATGTACTCACAACGAGAATAAAAAACTGAGCAATATAGAACGTGTTTTCTGTGACGAATGCGAAAGAGAAGCCATGGCGCGACTGGACGCGGTGTCTAATGGAAGTGTGCTGATATCTCACGATGAGGAAATTGCCTGGCGTGGACGCACTGCAATTCGTCGTAATCCAGTGGGTGGCACAACGAAAATTGAAACTTGGGAGGGCTATTCCGATGGAGAAGTTGAATCCGTCTTGGCCACCATTGCTGCAAGTGGCATGCCTCCTTACGTGATGCCAATTCTCATTGCACGAGATCCAATTTTTATTGACGTTTGGTTGCCGACCATGGCTGCATCAGGGCAGCTTTAGAATTTGTTGCACCGCACATTGATTGGGACAAAGAAATCAGTGAGGAGAGCTGATTCAGCTGCTAGAGGGAAGCACAAAACACATGGTTGCAAAGATCATCGTTCAAGTCATGCGAAATGACCCCCACCACAAAGAATTTGCTTTTAATGTTTAAAGGATGTGATTTAGATTGCATTCGTCGGATAATTCAAAATCGGACTGTCGGCAGGAAAGGAGCGCACAGAACAGGAGTGAGCTGAGCCGAGTGAAAAAAGTGTTGTTCGGCGCAGCAAGGTACGCAAGATGATTAGACCTGCGTGTCCTTTAACTAACAAATATTTTGGATGTGTTTCCTGAGCCAATGAGGTTGAGTTTGCTTTCATACACTGTAATTAATTGGCGAAACATTAAATCAAGGAAATGGAACTAATCGGTACTAATAAAAATGCACCCAAAAGTAGTAAACTCCTTCTAGAAACGAGTTCGGACTTATTCAAACAGAGAGATCAGTCGTTTCATTAAGGCCAACGGAACTGCCCCATCAAATTATTCTCATCTCCAAGGAACTCAACAACACCTCGCATAATAACGGCAACACTACTAGTAAAACGGCGTTCGTTCTTATATTTTGATGGATCAAAGTCTTCGTCTAATGTCCACAGGTCGAGGATGTCTTGCATCGTGGAAAAAGCCATGGAACCATCAAAATGCAAGCAGCTTGCTTTCCAGACTGCAAGCTCGAGCAAAGATGTTTTCTCGAGCTTCTCATACTTTTCCAGGAGTAAAGATATGTCGTCTGGAGCTGATCTGCCTATCTGCCTATCATGCCTTTGAGTTACAAAATCCAGCAGTTGAGCCTTGAGATTATCTCTCCAGGGCTTATGACCCAACTGTTCAATGCGAGTGATTTTACATTCCACTCTGATACTGATAAGCCGTCTTTTTGATTCTTCGTGGTTCAGCTTTTTCTGGTGATAACGCCCAGAAAGGTGAGATGAGGTATAATATTTGCGCATATAACCTGTGTCACAAAGGACACATCTATAGGAATCTTCTGTATTGGGATGAGATTCAAAGTGTTCGTCAATTCTAAATGAAAATTCGCGAGCCATTTTGAAGAAAGTTATGTATTTTGGATAGAAGGAGTTGATCTGTTTCACCCAGGGCAGATCACTTTTTGTGTGTGGTCTGCTGCCTTGTGGCAAATATGCATGTTCTGCTACTAAAATTGCTCAAAAATAGAAGGTGAAATAATAGTGCCTGAAATTTTCAACTTTTGGGGACAGTGCTACTGAATTTTTCAACACTTTGTAAAGATTTAACACAAAAATATCTGAAAATATGCTAATATGCTATTGTCCAAACAAAACTTTACATCTTTTCTGTCTCTATTGCTGGAAAATTCTTCATTTAATCACAAGTTTTAGACAAAGAACTCAAGCACACATATTACTTGTGGAAGGTGACAGACTGTGCTAGACCAAAGTCAATCTATGTCCTAAGCATCCTGTACAACCAACTTTGTGCAGAGAGCAATTATTGCAACTAATACAGCAAGTCTATTGGAGCATTTATCTTCATTGGTGACACAAAAGTGCCCACTCTTTTGGTTGTATCAACAAGAAACATCAATCCACTTATTATGATACCAGCACACTAAATAATAATTGGTGGACTATAGAAAATGAAATCACACAAAGTTTGCCAAAAAAAAATCAGATCAGAGGTTTCTTAATCAATCTCTCAGTGTTGTCCAAGCAGAAAATAATAGGCACAGCAATAATATGATGCACACAAAAAAGTAAGTCTGCTCAACATAATTATAGCTTTATCCCATTTGGATGATGGATAGCTATTCAACAAGCACAACAAAAAAATCAAGAATGATAAATGATAAGATTTGGCAAGAGATCAATGTTTTCAACTCAAAACAATCCAAAAATACCACATGCTGCTTTTATCTTTACTGCTATTGGGGGCAAGATCATAAGTACACATAGAAGGAATGCCCTTGTAAATATGCTGATTGAATAAAATGCACACTATTTTGTTAAAAGTTCCAACATGATGTGCTGCATTTTGAAAGCACAGAAAAAGTAAATACTTAATTTAAAATCTAGATACAAATTCTAAGTTAAATCAGGACTAAAATATTGCTTCAACCCAGAAGAGTCAAATAGATTTTTTCACAATCAATGAAAATACTTCTGTACATAGTATTTTATTTTTGTATTTTTTTAGTGGAAAATTGAACTTAAAACACAATGTCTCTTCTTTTTGAGGTACACATTTTAGAAGTTCAAAAAAGAAACACTAAAACTAGTTTGCAGCATAGTAATTGCAAAACATAAATTTTACTGTGAATTTGGTTGATGTAGATGCCTTAAACTCTAATCTATGAAAAATTATTGAATAAGTACTAATCCATTATGTTGCATACATCACTGTAGTAATGCAATGTCAGCTTGAACCATGGTAATTTTTAGTGATTTTACACACTGTTACTTGAAGGGGAAGTATTTACTTTGTATTTTCAACAGTACTTTGCACAAAATAGTAGTGTATTTGCCTATGTATGTTTTTTCATAAGAAAATTCCCAGTTCATAAGATTTCCTATGTGTATGAGGTACATAAGCTATTGCTTGAAGTATGTAATACATTACATGCCACATGCCTAAATCTTAGCATGAATTATTCTTTTATTTTTATTATTTGACCTACATGGTACATCATTTTTTATCCATAGTATCATTAAATGTAGTGTCTAAGTATCTATTTAACTGTTTTGATATAATGTATTGTGTGTAGGAAAGTATACCAGTAGTCAGAAAACAGATTAAATTTTTCAATTTATCCTGGGCACTGATAGATCAACTTCATTTTGAGTTGCAGACATTTTTATCATACAAGTATACATACAAAATCAGTGCAAATGATTTGTTTTTTATCTAGTATACCAAAAGATACAATACTTTTCAGGTTCATCTTTTATTATTTATCCCTGATCTGTAGGGTGAAACCAACAATGATTTTTATGTAACTGTTCACCTTCTTGTTTTCCTCCAGCAATTAAATCATCATTACTTCTCAATTATTCAATGTAAATGTTAATTCAGGTGGAAATGTATTAAACAGTTTTTTATATTATTGCTTTCTATTTCAATACAAAATACAATATGAGCTAGCTCCAAATACTTCATCTGGATCTTTACTGTTTGCATATTCTGGTTAGATCATTGTATTTTGTAGAAGGAACCACATTTGCATATGAGTCATCATAAAAGTTACAGCTGTTAGGAATTATGCAATAATGGGACAAGTTATAAAAGTACTAAGTTTTTACCTGGATGATGAAACAATAATTGACACATTGATTGATGGAAGGGGTATAATTCATTTATTATACATCAGATATTGAAAAATGCCAACTATTTATTTTCATGGTTTCTTTCAAAATCATTGTCACTAAAACACAATTTTATTATTGTAGCTATATCTTGGGGATAAATGATACTTATTTGATGCAGCTACAAAATAGTATCAATAAAGATGAAGCAGCTATGTGGGGGTCAGGGGTCATCTTGTGCTAACATTCCTAATCTTTTTTAATGTAATAGTAAATCTAAAACAACTATCTGTCTTAATCTACTTTTCCAATGCAAAATGCTAATGAAGATATGCCAGTGTTAGTGTTAGAAGTGAAAATAATAATTGAAAACTCCTTCAAAGCCTTCTTCCTATATGATATATTACATGAAATAAGCAACTTCAAGTGTTTTAAGGACAACTAAACCATATACACTTAGTTTAGAATTGATAACTGTACTCACCTTAGAACAACAGTCTTTTGTCACCTAGGTTGTTGGAACCTCTGCACATCTTCCTTGCAGGAGAAATGTGACAATGCCACTGCTGGCAGTTCATGATTGATGTCCCTGTATTTTAATGAAATGAGGCATATTATTGGAGTTTTAACAAAATCATTGGTTGTGAAAACGTGGTAATGTTTATCATGATTGGCTCAGCCAACCAGGAATCTGGAGATGCTCTTATTTTTGAAGCCGTGTCAGTAAAATAAAAGAGAGCATTTGTGATACACAGTAGGTAGACACCAGTGAGGGGGTATACGGTTTTGAAAGGATTGTACTTAGGTGCTTGGCTGTGCTTGGCTTAGCTGCCAGATGATTTGCATGGATGAAGTCTTATGATGTTGACATCAGAGCTGGGGTTGCTGGTTGCTGGGTTTGCTGTTGTTGATGAGGCTGGGGAGGTTTATTGTATGTTCTATTGTGTGTTCTATTCTGTGTTTTGTTGTTTGTTCTATTGAGTGTTCTATTGTGAGTTTTATTGTGTGCCCAATTGTGTGCTCAATTGTGTGCTCAATTGTGTGCTCAATTGTGTGGCCATTTCTTTGTGCTACAACAAGCAACAACTTATGAAAAAATGGCTTTTAAAAAATTATTTGGATGGCTTGCAATGAGCATGTAAGTAAGCTGAAGCAGCAACATTTTGCGCATTTATTTTGTTCAATAGTGGCTCTAGAAATATTAAATGATTCTGATGGTTAAGTAAAATAATACACAATCAACATTTCTAATATATCCCATATTATTTTTGAAATAAAAATATTAACAATACTAACCCTAAAGAGTAAATAATTCTGACATAAAATAAATGAGAATTTTTCAGCAAATTACAAAGACAACCTTAGACAGGATTGCTGATCTATTTCAAACATAAAAATTTACAACCAACAAACTAAAGTTTTCAAAATTAATGGTAATTTTTACAGCTGTATAAAAAATAAGAAAGCTGGGAAATTCTGGTAAATAGGTATCTATGTTTGTTCACTTGTGGTGTACCATTGCTCCAATCAAGTGTACACTAATACATTATTAAAAGCTTATTTAAGCCTAGAAATTCTTTAAAGATCTTGTAAATATATTTATCCATAACTGATAAAAGAATGAAGATTATCTAGATTCTTAGATCAAGATCAAATATCATACTCAAAGTATTTTTTCAGACTCAATATAGTACCTCGTTATAAAATAAGTTAGTTTATATTTTACGTTTTGTGAAAAAACTTAAAGAATATTAGTGACAATTTAATATACCACCTTATCTTCCATAATATGAGTAAAGAATGCTGTACATAGAAACTTACTTACATGCAATGATATGCATAAGGTATCACCATACTCATGTTCATGACTTGCATCACTAACTTAGAAATAATATGATCAGTATTTACATTTCTTACACATACTCTTTCTTACCTCACTCCTACAATTAGTGTAGATTTTGTTGAAGAGCAAGAACAAACAAATCTATGAATTTAGATTACTTTTATTGGTCTGTAAATAATAAAAACAAAAGTATGGTACTGTGCAATAATTTTTTTGTATTGTTGTACCAAAATCACATGTGATACATGGTAAAATATTATTTTTATTTTTATCAGGAAACTTAAGAGTTTTTGGGCTAGTTTTCTAATGGGGATGCACAAGATCTCATATTCCTTTTTACTTGAATATGAGGAGAAAATTGATGTCCTTGACCTTCTTTGACCAAAGCAACTACCCCCTCTGA